>APFE030589842.1:155532-242196 GCA_000404065.3 Pinus taeda | reverse complement strand
GTAGTTCAATGCATTAAAATTTAAGACCCAAGCTCATAGAGGTGTGTACATACAGTAGGTTGGGTTTTTGAGATTGTGTAGGTGGGACAACAATTGGACCTGGCTGACAACGTGACATGTCTCGAGATCACTCCAATTCCCAATCCATTAGTAAAATTTTCATTCCTAGCTACAATTTTGTCTTGTGTTCTATCCTTCTATTGGTATATTAATGTTTTGTAAGGGTACCATTATGGTTGCTAGTATTTTAGGTTACATCTGAAGTTTGTGACATTAGCCCACTTCCCGTGAATGTGCTTTTTCTCAGTCGTAGTTCAACTTTAGAGGTCCATTGGGGAGGTGGGGTCGTTTCTCCCAAGGTTTCTCCTCCTTTTGTTTGGTTTGTGACCTATCTTATGCTCAAGGGGGAGTGGCGTAGGCTACGAATCTGGATCTAGTGTGTATTTGGTGTGGATAGAGGTTTCTATACTTAGGAAGGCTAGTGGAGGGTGGTCGATGTGTCACTAGACAATATCTTTGTGATGCTCATTGAACCGTTCACAAGGAAGCTATTAATGTTGATATAAGTTGGGCTCTTCATGGAAGTTCATATAAAAAGTATAAGGCTTCCAATTCGTGGTGTGTGATAACAATACCGAGGCCCATGCAACACTAACGTGGACATGCTTGCAGGGTTTTAGGGCCAACGAAACAAAGCATCATCCCCCTACCAAGAATTGGGATTTTGTCGATGAGTTGGACAAACAACAAGCCCATTCCCCTTGAAGAGTACACATTTCCCCTTCATTCAATTATTTGTACAATAAATTTAATAGGTTACCATGATTGTGAAGCAACTAGCACAAGATCGGCATGAGGACCGAAATGAAATTATTTCTTTTAAAAAGACCATCAACACAATCAATGACACCTGATGGGTAGGCTGGTACTATTGCGTCGCTGCCAGAAAAGTATTCAGGTGAGGTTTTCCATCTCGAAGGAAGGGTTGAACATATGGAAGCTCATGTTCATGAAGCGTTTCATCCTCCTCCACCACCAAAAAATGGTTCAGACATTCCAACTCTGGGCAACTTTGTTTAGCAATGATGAATGTGAGTTATATTTTGGTTCTTGGAATCTTCTGGTTTTTTTTGGGCTATCTCTATGTGGTATGTTAGCTTAATTCTATTGTTATCAATGTGCTTTTACTATTACCTTCTGACCTACAAATCTAGTAAAAATGGGACCATAAAACTTTTACACCCAATTTTTTCACTATATACCTTTAGCATGATATATATATATATATATATATATATATATTATATATATAATATATATATATATATTATATATAGATATTAAACCTATTTTAACTGAATATAAATTATCTATTAAAGTGTAATAAGTTATTTTATTTATATTAATGCATGTAACCTTTTCATTAGAGTTTTTAATAAATTTAGTATCTCTGCTCAAAATTTTATGAAAATAACATTATATATTCTTTTAATGAACAACCTATAATGTAATAATATTTTTTAATATTTATCAGTTAATAAAATGCAATTATATCTGACAAATATGGGGATAAAAACATGATAGAGAAATAAAAACAAGGACAAAAAAATTGTCATTTTGTAAAAATTGATAATCTAGGTCGAATAAATTATGTTAAGTTAAATGATTAAAATTATTTGTAAAGCCCATATTCTCCCCACAAATACTCAAATCTTTCTACGTTTAAGATCCTAATTTCCCGATGAAATTTGAGATTATATATTGCTAGCAATTGTCCCAAAAGGTACAAACAGAGGGCGATAGGGTTATTAAATTGGAATTGTTGATTTTTTCTAGAAGAGTTAATTGGTTTGTGGAAAACCTTGTTTTCTTGGACTGGATCATTGTGAAATTACTTTTATTTAGATGTTTTGTTTATATCTAATTACAAGGAACACATTGAAAAATCAAGAGGTTAAGTTAATTACCCAAATCAAGAAACCTATATAGATGGCCATTATAGGTGGATTTATGGTGTCAGTGGCTTTCACAAGCTCAAATTCAAATGTCTAGCACATATTCAAACTTCCCGAGCATTGACAGATGCTAGCTAATTCTCGCAATTTCATTATAAAATCATGTCAAAACATACGGGGGATTAAGTCTCCAGAGATACAGCTAAAGAGTTGGTCGCATGTAGTTTTAATTGGTGTATGAGGTATATAATTTAATGCTAATCAGTGCTTGCCAAAAGCCAGCAAAGAAGAACAGTGCTTGCCAAAATCCAGGGATGAAGAACAGCAACAATAACTGGCAGACCAAAGAAACGATTAAATATGAGGCCAAGAGTGACATAAAAGAATGGGAAAAAGACGATTAACTCTGAGGCCAAGAGTGACATAAAAGAATGGGAAAAAGCAGTAAAAATATCTTGCCACGCCACAGAGCGCATAGTAGAACTCGGAGGTGAAAAGAAGGCAACTCAACCAATATTTGGAAACATGATCCTCTAGTAATCTGCAACTTGTACAGAAATGATAGAACAGTCTCAGGTAGTTTCGTAGGATAGATTCCTACAATATCTCATAACAAAATATTCCTAAAACTCAAATAGTTCTTGACCTTCATTTATGTGATGTTTCCTCCTCGATTCTTCCAATATATGGTAATACACACCATTAATGTTAAAGCTATCATCAAAGATCATCAAAGCTCTGGGTATCGTTATTCCAAGAACAATTTTCAGTTTGGCATTTTTAGATTTTGACTGAACGGTACATTCCCCTTTATGCATACAGAGGTAGCAATTACCAAAGAATCTGCAATGCATTGAAATAAAAGTATTTTCAATGAGCCTAAGATTATATGGCCCTTCAATTGTTTATGTAATATCCCTCCCTTTAATAATAAATAATAATATAATAATATATAAATAATAAATATAATATAAATAATACAAGATAAATAAATAATATAATATAAAATAATAAGTTCTAAATGATATTGTAAAATATAACAAGAATAAATAAAAATAATAAAATAGTATAACTAACACTAAAGCTCTAAAACAGAAATAATAAGTAAATAAAACAAAGAAAGCAATAAAAATAATCAGTAAAGCTATCAAAAAGAAGAAAATAAAACAAGAAAGCTAAAAATCAAAAGAAAAGTAAAGAAATTAAACAAGAAGGCTAAAAATCAAGTTGCATGTAGACACATGGAGTGTGTGCATGTGGTTCCCCATCTAATGTTGTTCTATTTAATAGATGGTGAGGAAGATGAGAGATATGCTTGCATTCTATCATTCCGAGATTCTATCTTTCATTCTCTTGGGAGAATGGTATACTAAGACTTAGGAGCACTGGGAGTAGTCATTGATTGAGGGCTCGGGGGTGGCCAGTTGTAGCAGAATCCTGCACAATTGAGCCTATGGTTGGGAGGAGACTCGTCCCCAAAATCTTGTGATCATTTGGAAGACTGCAATTACAGGTAATATAGGTGAGCTCATGTGTAAGTATTTGTTTTTCATTAAGACATTAATTTTAGTTTTACTTTGTGTTGTTACATATGGTATCAGAGGAGGTTTAACCCTAAGGGCCTCTGATACCATTGTTTTTATTTTGAATATATGACGAGGGATTAAGACTCAAGATGGTAATTATGAAATTTAACGATGTACTTAGAAGATTATACCATTGGTGTAAGTGATCAACTACCTAGTAGAAAGAAGTCAAAATGATTATTGAAAAGTGATTGACAACTTGATGAAAACATATTGACGATGTTTCATGCTATCATGATAGGAAGATAATGATGTACATATGGTTCTTATAGTGATAAGGCATCTATATGATAATAGCGATATGCATAGGTCTTATGACGTTATGTCAAGGTATATTGACATTTTCATTTACTACCTAACGATAGGTATTTAATGTTCAGTACTCATGATGGATATGATATGCATAACGTGGCGAAGGAATTATGATGTTATAATATGAGGATTAACGACATGTGGTTCATTTATGTGAACTCATGATATGTCTTAATATAATTATGAGATGTATAATTGAAGCATGTGACAGTTCCATACAAATCTATGACATGCGTGAGCATGCAGATCCATATTAACAAAGATGAATGTCTCATGATGACATGCAAGAGTTGGCATATGGATTATTTCCTATGATACTATGATGGTATGGTTAATGCATTGGATGCATGTTGAGATGTGATTATTCACAGGACTCCACAAATGGGCCGTGAGGGCCGGTTTATTTGATGATCTCGTGCGAGCCCATACGCACGAGGGAGAATAAGTAACACCATATGGGCTGGGGACAAAACTCAATCAACACTACATATGCCAGTGGTTCTTTTGTCTTGTGTATAGCTCTTGAAGAGCTATGGGACCATCTTGAGGAGGCCAAGTGCCTGATGTTCCAGGCTAGGTGCATGTTATTGGATTGGGATGCTGAAGTCTGGAAGGGATGTAAAGGACTTTGATGCCTGGGGCTGTGTGCCTTAGTAGTTGTGGAGGGAGTGGGCCAGCATGCGAGATGCCCGGGGTCATTGAGTACTGGACCGGATGCCTGCCTTGGGGCAGATGAGGTCTGAGTCAGGCGCGAGCCTTGGGGCCAGCCTTGGACTAGGATACAGACCGGGTCAGGCTTAGCTTGGTACTGAAAGTGGGAAAAAGGACAGAGATTCCTTGAGATTTCCCGGGGTGTTGGGGACTTTCGATGCCTGTTGGTTATACTAGTTCAGCAGAGGGTGTTGGCAACATGAAGTAAATAAAATAATAAATAATAAATATAAAAATAATACAGAATAACTTCAGGACGAAGTCCTAAAGTGGGAGAGTTGTAATATCCCTCCCTTTAATAATAAAAATATATATAATATAATAATAAATAAAAATATAATAATAATAATAATAATATATAATAAATAATAAATCACTTAATAATAAATATAAAAAATATAAATCCTAAATGATATTTAAAAATATACAAGAAAATAAATAAAAATAATAAAAATAGTAATAACTACACTAAAGCTCTAAATAAGAATAAATAGTAATAAAACAAAGAAGGCAATAAAAAGAATCAGTAAAGTTATCAAAAAGAAGAAAATAAAACAAGAAAGCTAAAAATCAAAAGAAAAGTAAAGAAATAAAACAAGAAGGCTACAAATCAAGTTGCATGTAGACACATGGAGTGTGTGCATGTGATTCCCCGTCCAATGTTGTTCTATTTAATAGATGGTGAGGAAGATGAGAGATATGCTTGCATTCTATCATTCTGAGATTCTATCTTTCATTCTCTTGGGAGAATGGTATACTAAGATTTAGGAGCACTGGCAGTAGTCGTTGATTGAGGGCTCGGGGGTGGCCAGTTGTAGCAGAATCCTGCACAATTGAGCCTACGGTTGGGAGGGGAGTCGTCCCCAAAATATTGTGATCATTTGGCAGACTGCAATTACACGTAATATAGGTGAGCTCATTTGTAAGTATTTGTTTTTCATTAAGACATTAATTTTAGTTTTACTTTGTGCTGTTACAGTTTAGGTATTAGCATTGTCTGTGGAATACATCACTAGTTGGAAACAAAATACAATGAAAATTGTTGATGCATACCAAAATGAAATATCAGATTGCATGAGCTTTAGTGAAGGCTTGCAGAGAAGTTGTATTGGAATTGTTCTTCTCTATATATCTGCACCATAACGTTAAACACGATTGTTATACAATTTTGATAATCAAAATCCATTTTATTTTGAATAGTTGTCAGAAAACGTGCAAAGAGCGATGTACAACTCGTTAAGGTTTTTTTAGTTCTGATAGCCAATATGGAACTGTGCCATTTACGTTGTTGTTTTGTAGATGTCTACACAACCAACGAACAAATAACCACAACTTTCTTTGTAATATTCATGCCCTTTTTCCAAATATACTTAATTGGCTAAAGATCAAATGACCTAGAAAATGGAGGTTTGTGTTTAAAGAAAATACTTACATTCTCTCCAATATGGATAAATTAGAAAGGTCCAATCAGATGATTATTTTCAGGTGACCTGTTAATTTCAACACAGTAAAATATTCAAATGGAAGCGGCACAATCAGATTCTATTTTAACAACCAAATGATTTTAACCCAAAATTAAGAATCCTAATCAACACAATTTCTATTTTATTTTAACCCAAAATTAATACCATTGCTATGAATTTTTAGTTTGTACACACAGCCCTCCAACCAAAAGTTGGGTGTAGGCTAGTATATATGTATATCATAGAATGTATGTTGATAATATTATCTGCAGTTTCACCATGCATCAATATGGAATAATATATGTAAATTTAATAAACTGCACCATGACATTTCATACTTGCAGTGTTGTTGGTGTTTTTAAAGTATGAACTTTTCAGAAAGCATTCTAAGAGGTAAATAGTAATAAAACGTGTTACATGCCTAAGCACTCCCTTCCCTGTGACAAATCTAAAGGTGACATTTAAATAGCTGGTCCATTATTTCATAACAACAAAGGCTTATTTTCCTTTTCCAATGTTTGGCATAAAGTTATTATAAGCCCAAAATAAAACAGACATATCAATGGGTCAGCAATCAAAGGAAAAATAGGAAAGAAAACTAGATGAGCATTGAGAATCATCAAGCAATTGTAGATAAGCATTAAAACATTATTAAAAAAAAAAACTCTTAATGTTACCTGTCCATAACTCGCACATCAAGAGATTTTTTTGTCGAGCTTTCCTCTGATGATACAATTGGTTTTATTTGATCCTCATTGCTCTCAAAAATCAACAAATTATAAACAAAGGAAGATAGCAAAAGGATCTGGTACTGCACTATTAGCAGCCACCCCACGCAAGGACACACCTCCCAGAAATGGATGCAGCTACCTCTCCCAAAGCTCTCTACTCAGAAAAGACAGTGTGGAATTAGGTGGCAACCGACCTCTGCGAAATCTCGTCCTCTGCTACATGTATCTAGTAATGAAAGGAAGCAAATTGACACCCTTCACATCCATGTCATTCAAGAACTATAATTTTAATGGATAGAACACTAAGGTGGACAAACACTCACAAACACAATCTACATTTTTAACAGACAGAAAACCCAAGGAAGTCAGAAAATAGCTCCGCTGATACAAGGCAGTAGCATTTGATAGTAAACATAAATTCTTCTCTACCCAAGCATTTCAAACTTAGATTCCACTATATCTTGTCATGCCATAGTCAAAGTAGAGGATATTTTGAACAAATGACCAAGTTGAAGAGTTATATGCCAAACCATATCCTTCCCAACATTAGTTGCGCACACAGGACATAGCTGCAAAGAAATACACAACATATTCAGGAAAGCATTACACATGAGACCTCATTTAATAGCCCAACTTCTTAAAATTAAAGACCCACAAGAGTTTCCTCTTAAAACAACAAGTTTATTTGCTCCTTATAGGAAGTCAAACTATACATCCAAAAGCTTGAAGAAACAATAATGTTTAGACAGAAATAACTAATAAGTATTCCATAGCTTATTGCAAATAGTCAGCAGGAAAGGAAATGTGTCATAAGAAGACAAAAAAGATCAAACAATCAAATGGAAATTTCATCCAGCAATAGGAATGGTTTTCCTTTGTATATTACTGTTTACATATTGAATTAAAAAGTCTAAAACGACTTATCAGAATAGATTTTTTACGTTCTTCAATACATCTCCTGAGCTTAGACCATCTCAATAACAAATACCTGCCTATTCACTGTCATTTCATCATAGGAGTGACCTTTAAATATACTAAAAAATACTAAAAGTTGTTTAAACCAACATGGATGTAAATTCTCACACATTGAGACATGAAAAAAACAACTTTTGAACAATGTGAAAATGGATTATTTCATGCCCACTAACACAAATGAAAGATTCTATCTATCTCCCCACATACAAGCATTTTCTTGTTGGAAAATTCTCAAACAAGTAATATATCTTTATTAAAAGTGGGAAGACTTCCACTGACCCATGTTATATTGGTCAGTGTCAAGCAAATGTTTGATTTTGGTACTCAGAAATCTCAAGCAGAGAATCGCTTATCCAATTGGCTAGTGGATGTCAGTTGCCAAAAAATACCCTTCGGTTCAATGCAATTGGACTAAGTAACTGATTATATAATATGAGCCCCATTGTCTATGGCACAGATTGTATTCGCTTGCAACTATTCTATGGAATATTTTCCTAAAATGGCTCTTGTAAGGTCTTGAATCTGTACCTCAATCTTACGACCATAGTTATAAGATTAAAATAAACTGGTATTCCAACCAAGAATTGAAATGCGACCCAAAAAAAAAGGTAAAAATAAGGACAGAGTTTCCACAGACTGCATTTTTTTGTCGATGCAATGTTCATCCTCAAGATGGCAGTAGAGCAATGCAATATCAAAATCCTTGAAACAAAATGGTCTAGTGAAATCCACCTGTATGTCATCATCGCCCTCCAATTAATGAAAGTTAAACTTCCGATCTGTACGGATAGAAAAACAACCTACTCAAAACTTCAAATGATCACAAACAAAAACACAGTTTACAAAATTGAAAACCCCCAAAAGACAATTAGCCCGAAGCAAGTCAAATTAATAGGTTCGTAGGTTGAACCCAGACAAAATAGAGGGGACTTCTAACGGGCAACACCGATGCATTTATGGAATTGACCCCAAAAGTAGACAAATAAAAAAATGAACTTTATAGCACAACAAGACCAACTTTGAGCCACTGTAGTTAATATGTAGCGATAACTCCACAGGGGTCACCTATGAACACTTCAAAATTAAAAACAGGGCAAAATTAAGAAACCTGTATGATGATGATAATGATGAAATGCGTGATGGCGCTTTGCTTCCGTGACACGAGCCGCCCATAATTCAATGTCCATGGCATCTGGAGGTTAAGAATTTCTTGCCTAACACAAGACCAAACCTTGGCTTCTCTCAAACCCTTTGCAATTGAAATCAGGAAAAACAGTAAAAATATCTTGTGACATAAAAGAATGGGAAAAAGTCGTAAAATTATCTTGCCATGCTACAGAGTGCACAACAGAACTCGGAGGTGAAAAGAAGGAAACTCAACCGATATTTAGTAAAAACAATCAACGGTTGAAAGTGTTTCACCTTATCGAATGGAGCAGGAAAAAAGTGTTGATGATTGTTGATGCATAAGAAAGCCTATCAGCCTAAAAATCAAAATAGAAAAGATTAATATCTTTTATTATAATTAAATTTTATTTTAAAAAAATATTTTCATTTATATAGTAATTTATTTACTTAAAAATATAAATTTACAAGTCCCAATCAATTTTTTTAATCACAATCTACAATACTTATGCTTGTATATAAAAATACATATTAAATACATTTGGTGTAATTATATAGTTATAAAATCAAATAATAATTGTTATCAAAATAATTTTCTTGATGGATATGTATGTTTATTTTAAAATATGGTTTGAATAATTTTAATTTCATTAGGAATAATTATGAGATAGATGATTAGGGATTTCATCTCTGTGGAATATTATAAACACTCATAATAGTATAAGCATTTAAAAGTTCGAATTTATCTCTAATGTAGTTATACTCTTTTTATTTTTTTAATTAAATTAAATAATTTAAAGAATATCATATAAAATGATTTATAGTTTTTTGAAAATATTTTATTGATAAATCATAGTATTATAACAAAACTTATTTAAAATATAATAAAATAGAGTGAATCTCCATAATTAAAAATTTGATTTCATACTTATATATAATTTACGTAAGTTTTTTTTTTAACCAAATAAAATACATATAATAACTGTAATGAATCAAGTTTTTTGAAAATTGTATTTTATTTAAATAGTTATCATAGTTTTATACCAGGTTGGGTGTCTTCATAATTGATCGCATTTATTCCATGTGATGGGATAATGTGGTGATCCACACTAGTATCCCTTCATGGCCGTGAAGAGTATTATCCGTAGATTTGGTTGATGCATTCGTTGTTTACAACGAAGAATCTCTCAATGTGGACTCGTCATATCATAGATACTACACTTATGTAACTTCATTTCTTGGTAACGACAAGAGTTGCAATAGGTAATTCAATAACATTATAGAGAATAAGGAATCCCGTGGAGATATAGGCAATTGGGATTACCTCCATATTTTTTGGTTGTCAATTCAAGATAGTAGGTTTCTTTGGCATTCGATACTTCATAGTTTTCGTAGGAAACG
Source organism: Pinus taeda (assembly GCA_000404065.3). Taxonomy (NCBI): domain Eukaryota; kingdom Viridiplantae; phylum Streptophyta; class Pinopsida; order Pinales; family Pinaceae; genus Pinus; species Pinus taeda. Next base: position 231,937 of record APFE030589842.1, on the reverse strand, counting down.
TTTGTTCACGGGATGGAGGCATTCCTAAAAGTGGTTTACCTTTTCTTGGCTTCATGAATAGAATTGTGAATATGACAAAAATAACTAATTGAGATGATTTCCTTCTTTTGGTTCATTCATGAGAGGTTTTTGTTTCGAAGTTTGGTTCTCAAGTTTTATAGCTTGGTTTTAAGTTAGGGCCAGCCTCATAATACTTTGCTTAGTTGTTTTTCTTTGTAATTTTTATTTTTGTGTTTTTCTTGGTTATCTAAAGGAATGTTCGTTTATTTTTTATTTTCTTTTCTTGTAATGGCATTGTCGCTCTTTTTATTGGCTTACTATTTTTGAATTAGTTTGATTTTTAATTCTATTCATTCCTTGTATTTCTATTTTTTTTAATGTTTTTCTTTTTTTCCATTGTAATTTGTTTATTTAAATATTTTTTATTTTCGTGGTGAAATATTTTCACCTTTTTACTCTCACGTAATCCATTTTCTCTTCTTATTTTTCTTAAGTGCTTTCAGGATATTTTCATCAACTTTGTCATGCGTTTTAGATTTCACTCTTAACTTCTCAGTACTTTAAGTTAGATTTGTGTTAAACATGGTTTTTTCATCTTGTTTGGGTTACCTAATGGCGAAATCAAAGCAACACATTCCCTTCAACTCCAGGGTCAAACACTTAGTGAAGACATCTCATCCAGGTGGATATTGGTGGTCACTCCCCAATTCCACTTGGACCCTCACCATTGTACTTTTAATCTTTTCAGTTTCCTAAATTGTAGCACAATTTACTATTTTTAACAGTTTTTTGGATCCTAAACTTCCGGAGCCATTTTGAGGCCATAAATGATATTTTTTTTTGCAATCTACCACCCAATTATTTTCGGTCAAAAATTGTCTTTTTCGTCGTAGTCGTCCGAGTGATCTTTCCAACAGTTTATCATGAGCATCAAACGAAGATAATATGACCAAGACGTGACCCCAGGAAGTTTGTTGTCCAACTCATTCCAGTGGGTCCATAAACTCTTGGTGTTACATCTCCTCGGGTGATGTTTTTGGTTGTTTAGGGTTTTTTTATTATTGTTGAATAATAAAAAGGCCCTTGAGCCTCATTGTACTGCATTTCAATTGCATGTAGCCGCCACACCTCTTCTTGGAGATAAGCTACCATCGCCCAAGCTAGTCGTATTTCCACTCTATTTGTAAGCATATTTCAGTATTTGATATTAATGAAATTATGTGTTATTTATATTGCATCTTTGTATTTATTGTTATATCTGTAATTTGTTGCATTTTTGTTTAAATCTGGATGAGTGGTATAAGAGCAGTTTGATTTTTCTCTATTTTTCTTTGCATGTCCCCAACGAGGTTGGGATATAAGGAGTTAGGGCTTGAACTGGTCGAGCCTTTGCAGGACCAGCCTTGCAAATCCCGATGGGCTCCCATGGCAGATGAAAAGAAAGAGGAGGGGGCACGAGACCCTATCAAAATCTTGCTTGAGGAAGCCCTCGAGCGATAAAGGAACACGATGATGGACAACTTTTACCAAACCCTTGAGTGCCTACCTATGGGTGACGCATCTACTTCCTACAGCTACTCTGGAAGCGCCACACCCATTAAGGGACAAGTTAACTTTGAAATTCCCCTATTTGAAGGACAGATAGATGTAGACACTGTAGATAAATGGTTAAATCTACCAGAATGATATTTTTCTGGTCTTGATTTTTCCAGCCAGGAAGAGATCACCTTTTCACTTCTCAAAGCAACCCCCCATGTCAAGGACTAGTGGGAAACCTACTATGAGAAGAAGGATGAAGGTACGAACTCATGGTTTTCAGCTGCACCCTCTTGGAACTTGTTCTAGGATGCCATTAAGGAGTTATACTACCTTGTCAGGAGTTATGAGGATAAATACATAAAGTGGATAACGTTGCGACAGGGAAAGGACCAAGATGTGTTGGAGTTTACCAATGTTTTTCATACCCTTCGCACGAAGTTGGGTATCAAGAATTCTAAGAAGCATTTGGTTCTCAAGTACCTCGGCTTCCTTCATAGATACATCTAGGATGAGATGGAATTCCTGGACATCTCCTTGCTCGGCACAACATACCAATATGTTCTCGAGATCAAGCAAAAGTTTAAATAGAAGAAGCGAGACTTTGGATCTGCAAATCCAAAGTAAGGGAAAGTTGCCACCAAACTGTAGAACAAAGGACAAAGCTAAGGTGGGGTAGCCCAGGACAACCCACTAAAGCCGCAAGCAAAGAACAATGCCACGAAGCCAAAGAAAGACACAGGAAAGAGATGTGAGTTCCATAAGAGCTCCACTCACAACACAAGTGAGTGTCAGGCCAAGAAGTCACTGGTGGCCGAGTTAAAGGCATTAGAATCAGATGCATCTTACGACTTTGAGTTAGAACCCGAAAAGGGGAATGATAAAGGGAAGCAGATTATCAATGTGGAGCCCAATGCCACCATTGCCACCGCACAGATCTAGAAGGAGGAACCCGAAGATCCAGAGGAGGAGGAGCGCCTCTTCCACTCCTAGATGTGGGTAAAGGTTCGCCGCTACAGTTCATTATTGATGGCAGGAGCCCAAAAACCTCATTTTGGCAGAGGTCGTGAATCAGCTGGGCTTATTGACCAGAGCATATCCACAACTGTACACCATCAGGTGGCTTCACCAAGGACATGATCTTCACGTAAGCTAACAGTGCTACCTTCCATACAACATCAAGCCCTTCACGGATGAGGTATTATTTGATGTTGCTCCCCTTAATGTTTGTTATTGTTACTTTGGGAAATAAGTTGTATAGGATACCAGAGGTAGCACCGCCTACCACCATCTCTTTGGTTACTGTAAAAAAATGCAACAAGCTCATTTCCTAAACCAGGAAATTTGTTTTCCTGATGATACATCCTCATGGAAAGAAGAAGACAGTGGCCACGACCTCCAGACAGGGCCCCTCCACATGGTAACAAAAAATGGACAAGGTTGTGGAAGAGTACGAGGATATCCTCACCTCCACCACAAGGGTGTCTCTGCACTGTTAGGTCAAGCACTCCATTGATATGATCACAGGTGCATCACTACCCAATGGACCATTCTATCAGCGCTCCATTTTGGAGAATGACAAAATCAAGAGGTAGATTCAGGAGCTACTGCATAAAGGTCACATTCATCCGAGTTCATCACCCTATGGGAGCCTAATCGTGTTGGTACAGAAGAAGAATGGGACTTGGAGACTGTGTATTGACTATTGGGCGCTGAACAAGATCGCTGTCTAGAATAGGTATCCAATCCCATGGATTGATGACCTTTTGGACCAACTGAAGGGCGAAAATTATTTCAGCAAGATCAAGTTGAAGTCGAACTATCACCAAGTACCAATCGAACCCCTCCAATGTGTGGAAGATTGCATTCAAATCCAAGGAGGGCCTTTTTGAAAGGTTGGTTATTCCTTTTGGGTTAACGAATGCTCTTTCAACCTTCATGAGGCTGGTGGATGATATCTTGTGGCCATTCGCTAACTTATTTTTAGTGGTATACTTGGATGACATCCTGATCTTCAACCAGAGTTGGGAAGAGTAGCTCCACCACGTCCGAGAGGTTCTCCAAACATTGTGGCAGCACAAGCTCTGTGCTAATTGGGAGAAATGAACTTTTGGAATGACCCAGGTTTAGTATCTGGGATACATTAATGATGAAAAAGGGGTGCATGTGGATCCAGCCAAGATCCAAGTCATTCGGGATTGGCCAACCTCAACCACTTTGATAGAGCTCCGTAGCTTTCTGGATCTTACCAATTTCTACCCCAGGTTCGTGTTGGGATTCTCCCATATCACTTGGCCCTTGAGTCAAGTCACTAAGGGAGGAGCGAAAGCAAAAGTATTTTGGTATGAATCTCAACAAAAGGCATTCGCAGAGTTGAAACATCACGTCTGCTCTTCATCACTGCTCACTTTACCAGACTTGCAACAACCATTTGAGATCGAGACAGATGCCTCTGACTATGCTATTAGGGCAGTCCTTACTCAACAGGGGCATCCAGTGGCACACCAAAATGAGACACTTTGAGATACAGTCTAGACGTATCCCACTTATGACAAAGAGATGTATTTCATTGTGTAGGCTTGCCAACAATGGAAGCATTACATTTTGAGGAAGGAAACGTTCATCCACACAAACCACTGACCCCTGTAGTTCATACAGACACAAGGGAAATTGCACAATGATCTCCATCAAAAGTGGTCCACATACATGCAACAATTCCATTTGAATATCAAGAATAAGAAGGGTAGCACCAATAATGTTGTAGACTACCTCAGCTAACCACCGATCATGGCGTTAAACACCGTGCTCAACTCTTGTGGGCACGAGACTTCTGATTGGCTACGTCTCTACAAAACCAACCCCGAGTTTGGCCACACATACCAAATGCTCTTGGAGGGTCAACAAATTCCATATTTTCACCTCCAAGATGTGGTCTTATGCCACCTGGGACACCTTTATGTTCTTTCATGTGAGTGATCCAAGATGATTCAGGAAATGCACTACAGTCAGGCCGCTGGGCATTTTAGGTTCGAGAAAATAGTGGCAATATTGCAGAAGTGTTTCTACTGGCCAAAACTTCGACAAAATGTTAGGACGTACATTAGATACCGCACTTCCTATGTCCTTGCCAAACCAACCATCAAGAAGCAAGGCCTCTATGCTCCGCTGCCTACCCCTAGTCGACCTTGGGAATTCATCTCCATTTATTACATGTCGAGCCTTCCTTCTACTAAGCATGACAATGACTATGTTCTTGTGGTCGTCAACAAATTCTTGAAGATGGCCATTCTGGTGGCTTGCAAGAAGAATATCACAACAAAATCCACTCCTAAACTCTTCTTTAATGAGTGTGGGAACACTTTTGGATCCCACAGTCTATCATCTTAGATCGGGACGGCAGGTTCCTTAGCCCATTTTGGTCTAGTCTCTAGTCGATGTTGGACACCAAGCTCACCAAGTCCACAGCTTTCCATCCCCAAAATGATGGCGAAATAGAGGTTGTCAACATGATGATCATACACATTCTTTGCATGTACAACTCAAATCATCCACATGAATGGGATGAGAACCTTCCCTATGTCCAGCACAATTATAGTCGGGCTCTCTAGATCTCGACTCGACACAACCCTTTTTAGGTGGGCTTGGGATTCCACCCATTATGTCCCATTGATGTGGCCATACCATTTGCAAATACTAAGGCAGATTCGACTCATGTCTAGTTGCAATCCAATAAGGCAAACAATTTCATTGACCACATCCAACATAACCACCAGTAGGTCCATGACATTCTGGAGAAATCAAATGCCAAGTACAAGCAGCAACATGATCAACATCAGGTGCCACACAAGTTTCGGGTGGCGACAAAGTCTGGTCATTTGTACAAGGAACGCCTTATCTTAGCCTATCGTAAACTCAGACCACTCTGATATGGTCCTTACACCATTACCAAAGTTGTTGGTGATAATGCATTTGAGCTCAACATTGCCCCATTTCTTGGCCTGCACCCAATGTTCAATGTGAACCACTTTCGACATGCTTGCCACCGTTACTGGACACATCAAACATTGCAGAACAACTCACAACTACAGAGTTAAATCCAGATTGCATGGAGAAAACCACAACTGATCGAATCATGGAAATGAAGACCATGAACACTCGTTAGTAGAATATCCATCTGTGTCGAGTTGTTAAAGTAGGCTAACTCCTTCACTAGGGCAAGTGGCTCACGAGGGACCAAGTATAGCAGAAGCTTCCTCATCTCAAGGAGGAACTCAACATAATGGGGACCATTGCTTCCTAACAGCTGAGCAATGATCCAAGTGGATATTTTTGGCCACCCACCAATTCCACTCAAACCCCCACCATTGTTTCTTTCTGTTTTTCAATTTCCTAAATTGTAGCACAATTTACTATTTTTAGCAGTTTTTCGGGTCCTAAACTTCTAGAGCCATCTTGAGGCCCTATACGACATTTTTTTGGAAATCTATTGTGCGAAGATTCTTTTTTCCAAAATTGTATTTTCCATCATAGTCCTCAGATAAATATTTTGAATGGGTTATCATAAGCGTCAAACGAAGATAATATGACTAGGTCACGACCTCGGGAAGTTAGCTATCCAACTCACTCCAACAGGGCCCATAAACTCTTGTGATTACATCTCCTCGAGTGAGGGTTTGGCTGTTTAGGGTTTTCTCTAATTGTTCAATAATAAAAGGGCCTTCGAGCCTCATTGTAACACAGTTCAAAGGCAGGTAGCCACCATATCTCTTTGTAGAGATAAGCTACCATAGCTCAAGCTAGTCTTATTTCAATTATGTCTGTAAGCATATTTCAGTGTTTGGTATTAATGAAATGAAGTGTTATTTCAACTTCATCTTTCTATTTATGATCATACTTGTAATTTGTTGCATTCTTGTTTAAATCTGGATCAATATCAATAGTGGTATATGTCAAATCTACCTGACTTCGAATTTCCAAGGAATTTGTTGACACAGAAAGGGAGGCAATAATTGAATGTGAATTCATCACTAATTCATTGGTAGAGGAAGAGGTAGGTGGATGGATACCACGCACTAGGAATTCAAGAACAAACAACATACATGTAGACTATGGACATAACTTGAAATAATTATTGGGATAGTCTTAGTACATTGTCTAGAAACTCAATATGATATCTTCCTGTTCATTGGTGAAATGCAAAAGCATATGAAGGAGTTGACTCACAAACTTTTGATCCTTCTGGAAATGATTGAAAAACCTTCTCGAAATGATAGAAAACATTGATTTCTCCATGTTTGATAATGAGGGTGATAAACCTGGCACCATTTATATTGATTCTTCATCAAAATAGATGTTTTCTGTTTTATTTTTCTCTATATATACTAGTTGAAGTATACTTATAGCCATAGATGACATTAGATTAGAATAGTTCATTAGGTTTTTAATCTCTTTGAATTTTTTTATCTAGTTTAAAGTGTTTAAATGGATAAAAGCTCTAGTTTTCCCTTATGGTTTGCTTTATTTAGACTAGTAAGAATAAAGTATGATTTATTCATTTGAATAGAAAAGCAAAATAATAGCTGTTGGATTTGCAAGAAACAAAAAAAACTTTAATGTTATTTTCCACATAAAGCTCAAATTGATGTATAAGTCCTTTTTCTTTTTTAGAATAAAAACCTACGATTATGTTATTAAAATAAATAAAAATGTACATACTCTAACTTTTTTAAATTTAAACCTTTAATATATTCTCAAAACTATATATTTTTAATTATATTAATACCGTATATCATATAAATTACATAATTTAATCTAAGTACTATATTTAAATAAATTAATATTTAATAAAATAGTCATGAAAAATAATTTTACTTTTCAAATATATAAATAAAATGAATAATATTACAATATATTACAAAAATAATAAATAAATTATAAATTGGAAAAAAAACTTTCAAATATGAAGGAAAGGATTCACCAGAATACCTTTAAAAACTAAAAAATAAATTATAAATCGAAAACAAAACTTTGAAATCTTAAGAAGATTTATCCCCAGACATAAAACTGATGATTTCTTTTAAAATTTTCCAAAAATAAAGAAATATAATCAAAGAATAAAATTTTAATGAAATAAGTGCCTAAAATTTTCAATAATAAAACAATAGGGCCACAACTTTATGCAGACAGTGGGTGCATAACTTTTTTAATCAACATTATAAAATCATGAAAAACAGTTAGCCTAATGGCCCGTTGCTTATAATTTTTTTATCAAATATTATTATAAAATGCTTTCAAAATAATTCAATATAATGTATTTCCAAACCTCAACGACGTTGATAGTTATATCCATCTTGGCCCATTCCTGATGATAGCTCAAGGTTTAAGTAGCCTTTCGATGATCTCAATGTAAGCCCTGTATTTTCGAAACTTCAAAGGAACGAAGTTAAGTGTGTCCATTGTCGCCCTTGCTTTTCTTCACGATAGCGTCAGGTTTAAGTAGCATTTTGAGGTTGAAGTTTGTTTTCTCTGCTCTCGAATGAAATGGAAGATAAAGCGTAGAGAATTATTATTATCTAACCTTTTATTTCCAGATGATTGTTTGCTATTTGAAATTGGTCCAATGTCAGAGGATAAATACTTGAAAGAGCAGCTCCTATGGAAATGAATTTCCTCGGATTCACTGTTGCACATAGAGAAGCGAGCATACGCCCAGACAAAATAATGAATTACACATTTTCTTTATAATGAATATATGGGAGATATATAAAAATATTTTATTTGAAATTAGGGATGTTTTTTTTTTTAATTAATAGTTTTTTAAGGTTTAAGTAGGAAATAAATGATATTTTTCTTTTGTATTTTAATATAAATTAACATAGATTCTTCTGAATTGGCTTTATCAAGCTCAGTAGAGATCAAATTTCTAGATACAAACCATATTTTGAGAGCAAAACCTAAAAAAGTATTTACTCTTTCATAGATTTGATTGATCTCTAAACTTGATAGATTGAATTTATATTGGTTGCTAAGATATTATTTATATTTTATAATTTTCTCATTTTTTCAATAAAATTTACTTAGTTTAATTTTATTAAAACCCTATAATACATACACATATAATATTAAATAGATATATATTGCATTTGAATAATAATATTTTATATTTTTTTTTTAATTTAGTGGAAAGATGATACTAATATCATTTAATATTATATTATAATAATTATAATATATATATATATATTATCTAATCCCAAAATATAATGGTTAATATCATATATTTAATTATATAGTTACCATTTATTTAATATTTTGTATTATTTTAATTATATGTTCGAGTAAATAGATTTATTAAAATTTTATAATGAGACTACATGGGCCGCACCAACCCTTAACATGAGTGGATTTTTGTTCAAAGACTTTCCAATAGATGATCTTCACTTCATGGAGTGACTTAACAATACACCCCATGGCCTTCTATTCTATGTGGGGTAGATAATATTATTATTATTCAGCATTATTTTATATAAACTACAATATTTATTTGATATTGAGCCAATATTTAATGTTTATGTTCATTTACAAACACTACAACATCTCCCCTTGTTGGGAAAAATGACATTTAAATATTTATATTCATTTACCCACACTTAAATGTTATAATCATTTACAAATGAATCATTATATCCCATACTGGGTTGTAGAGGGCCTCTCTTGCTCCAATTAAAAATAATAATTAAATTTACAATTTAGTTAACTTTTTATGATTTTATTGGTGTCTATCATGGATTGGTGCCTATTCGCATTACCACCCATTTAATTTATATGCTTGAGCTAATATATTTTAATATCAACTTTGTATATGTTGTCATTATAAAAAAGTAAAATAAGAAATAAATATTTTAATATTGGTAATGTTGCTTAAATAAAACAATAATATATCTTATATATATATATATATGTGATTAAAAAGTAGAACCAAAAATTGGTCATTGTTAAAATAGGAAAGGCTTAATATTTGCAACTTTTGATATCATGAAATTATATGTTATATTTAAATAATATTTCAATAAATAAACATTTTCAAGGTACAGATTAAGTAAAATATTTTACATAAGCTACTTCAATATCAACAATGTATAGGTAGAAAAGTTCTAGATATATATAGAAAACAAAATATTTCGTACTAGAAGAGATACGTGCATTTAAAAATATATTAATAAAAAATTAATTTAATATTTACTCTATAAATCATATTTCAATGTTCTATAAAGTAAATATTCAACAATTTTGTATTATATAAGCGTAGATATATCTTATTGTATATCTACTTAGAATAAGAAATGATCAAGTTCCTCAATATACAAACAACATTTTCACGTAAAAGCTTTAAGAGAAAATGCACCTTGAGAAAATTGATTCAGCTCTGGAATTAGTAGATCTAGATTTAAATGAATTGATACTAGTTCTTAATAATATAATTTATATTTATATAAATTTTACATATATAGATAGGAATATTATTTGTTTTAATTTTATTAAAATTCTAATAATGAATATAGTTGCATATATATATTCCATTTTTTTTTTAAGTCAACATTTTCTATTAATTTACACAAGAATCACATAATGAGAAGTTTCTCAAATGAGCATAAATTACCTCACTTAGATTCACTTTCTTGGCCTCTAGATACATACAAAATAAAGACTACAACAACATCAAAAAACTAGATTTCTCATGGTTCACTATCCAATAGGCTCATTGCTACTCCGAAGCTATGCTAATTCTTGTTGCAGTCTGCTCATTGCTACTCCGAAGCTATGCTAATTCTTGTTGCAGTCTACTTACCATATCCATAAGTTAAGAAGGTAATGGAGTGCTACCTTCCTCCAACTCAACATACAAGTCTTCGTGCTAGTAATAACTAGAGGAGAGTTATCCATTATTGTACAACCCTCTACTTGAGCTCACTACCCTACGACATTTACTACCACCCCTGCTTATTCCGTAACTATGGTGGTGCCTTTTACTAAAGTCCAGTACAGTAAGTGGTGCTCTAATACCATTTTTCAGATACCAAACCTAAAACAACACTTCAACATACACACAACCAATTTTTTTTAATAATGTATGTATTTCCTAACTGTACCATTATTGGAGGCGCATTACCTATTTGATTCCATGGGTGTTTTCTTTTAATTTTTTTTTTACTTTGTCATTAATCATGGCATGATATGTTTGCATCTCACACTACCTTAGCATTTGGCCTTGTGGTAATTATGGCATGATTATATTTAGATTCTTGCATTAAATTTAAAGTTTTACTTTATTATTGTGCACCTTTTATTGAGCTATATTCATAATCTAGATTCCTTTTACTCGGTGCTTTTCTACATTGGGGGTGATAACTGCATCATTTCTTAATGGAGCATGACCCTACACCTCAACGCTTAATTTCAAATTTGGGATGTATTGTTTATTAGACCACTTTCACAATATTTCTATTTATTGATTAATGTAAGTCGTGCCATAAGTATGCATGATTACAAATATTATTTATATGCATAACATATTACTTGGAACCAATGGCGCATGTTAGAATTCCTACCGACTGGTTTGTTAATACAAGGCATGCCTATGCTCAGTTCTTGTTCATGATTACAACTATTCAACGCTTACACCCCACCTCCTATCATCTCGCTCAACATGTCCTAAACCACGTGAACACGTACTAAGGGCCAAGGCACATGGAATCCAGTACTGCTGATGCGATGGGAATTTGATGTCCCAGATCCCCTATCTCTCATCAAGGGCATACATTGGTTTGGATAAAACCTAACCTTTCATCACGTTTGTTATTCACTCATTTGGCTTCTCGCTCTACTGCTATAGCCGATGATTCTGCAACCGTGCACTATGCCCATGTTTTCTTTCTCCCTCAGCATACCTCTGCGGTCGCCACTACCTGCTGCTGAGTATCAAATATTCAGCCATACCCAGCCACGATGTGGAATTTGTCTGGAAGCCCAGTGACTCACCTGGCCCATCCTTTATGCATTTTTTTTCAATACTAGGGTGGAGGCAACAGTTGGAGCAACGAGGGTCTACAAGTCATCCTCCCTCAACTAGGTAGACTATTTCTTTGACTTATGGGGTTCCATGCTGATGTATTATTCTCAATATTGTTCTAATTTGCCCTTTATCTATGCACAAGACTGGTATACGAGTCGCCTGTCGATCGGCGTGGGGTCCTGGTAACCAATACGAAACGATATCGATAGTAAGTATTCCTGGTAATATTTACCCCATTATCCATGGCTTGCTTGTTAATTAACTCGTAATCCAACCCACATTCTTACAGTTCATGTAGGGGTTTTCCCTGCTCCTTTTGTTTTCGAGATTCAACTACAACCAAGAGATTTTTGTCCTGTGCCCATCATATAGGTGATACTGTCCTTCATAATTTTGTTGAGATTATGGGTTTAATTACTTTTAAGTTTGTCTGGGAATGTTACTACACACTAATTTCACCATTCATCTCGTTGAACTGGTACACGTATCCCACAACCCTTTTCCCATATCAAGTGTAAATATTTCCATGTCGTGCCGAGTACTGATATGACATTCTTCTCCTTCCAGGTTGGTTCCTTTACATGAACCTCCCTCACCGGGTCGCCTTACAACAAATTGGCTATTGGAATATGAAATTTTGATACTGTTACTAGGTTTTTCTACTTTTTAAAAGTAAGCGCCATACGTAAGTCTTATAAGTCTTATAGTTGTCTACCAGATTCAAATCGCTAACGTATCTTGAACCCCTATTCAAGGGTTTTATTTTTCTATTGTTTCTTTATTGTATTTAGTGTTTATACATGCATGTTATAGAAAGGATAGTGGTCTTTTTTAATGAAGAAATTTTCTTCTTGAGCATTACTGCATAGCCTCACTTTATGGTTATGGTTACAGAATTATTCTATATTTCCAAAATGTTGTGAATTGGAGTTATTATTACATCTTGTTTCTATTTAATTATTCATAATGGAAGTTTATCTCTATCCTATTTTCATCTATCACCAGGAGTACCTATGGCTCGTTCTCATTTTATTTATTATCATGAATGTATTTTGTTTGGCATTAAATTATAAGAGGAAAGGATACTGCCAAAGACGTTCACTTTCTGTCTCTTATTTACTGCTCTCATTTAAATACTAAAGCACTAGTCCGGGCATTTTTCCCATCTCGGTTTGACTAGCATGAGGAACAATTCCTCCTTTTTTTTCTAGACTGGAATCCACCACAAGCACAAGTTTGCTTCTCTGTCTAAATTAGAATTAATTTTCCAGCCTAGTGCTGTACTTATTTCCTCCTGTATGGTGACGTTGAGCGCTACAGACTCGCGCTAAATGTTATAAAGTCTAATTACCCCCGAGCGTGCTATAATTATTTGTTTTTAAAAGAATTGTACCTCAGCGACAATAGATATATTTGTGCATTCTATCCTATGGAATTTATTTTCCAAATAATATGCCTCTCGCCACAAATTGCCTGAGTCGAGGAGTTTATATTCTGATTATGACTTAACATTTAATTCTTTTTTCCTAAATCCAGATTTGCGAGGATATTGTTTTCTTTCTAGTTCGCTCACAAACATGTCATCCCATAAGCTTACAGTCAATTAGCTTAATCTTATTTTTCCCTTAGTGTTTTCATTGCATAACCATTTACTTCCCCACTAAACTACAACTGGAGAATTGAGATGATTCCCAAGCTTAGCACTACCCTGGGAGTAATCAACGATTGACATCTGAGTGTTTTTGGGATTTTCAAACTGTATTAAGTTTGTTGCATCTTCTGGTCAAGTAATTTCTTCTCGAATGCATTAGAAATAGAGTAAATGTATTGTTAATAATCTATCTCCCTCACCTAGGAGGGCAGTTGCTGGAGTCTGATACCTCTCAGCAGGTCGAGATACTCCTACTTCAAAAGCCGAAATCCTTAATTCTTAAATTGTATCTAGCATAATTATGGTCTGGAGATTAATTGTCCATTCATTTGGGTAAGTAGGTACACCTTCTTTTCTTATTTTAGTGACTCCCATTAGGTATTTAAATAATCCTTCATCCCAATTTTGACATGCAGCTACGCACTCAACTCCAACTTCGAGTAGGAGACAAAGTTCATTATGCAATCAAGAACTCTGATAATTCTATGGTATTTACTTATTCTAAACATGCATAGATTAAACTCTATATTTTTCTAACTTCCTCAGTGAATATAATCACATAATACAGTTCTACACTAACACATAATAGAGTTCTACACTAATTTCACATGTCAGAACTTATCTAACATAAAAGTAAATTGACAGAGCAATTTTCCTTTAATCATAAAAGCAAGTTGACAGAGCAGATTTCCTTTAATCTTAAAAGTGAGTTCACATAGTACATTTCATTTAACATGAAAGTATTTACAGAGATCATTTTCAAAATAGAAAATTAACCTTAAATCCAATTGTATGACTAAGAAAATTTACTCTAATCCATGATCTAAATAATAATAGAGAAATAAAATCTCTAACCAGCAATTCGACCTGGAAGTTGTGCTGAGACCACACTAATCCACCCACCAATCGAACAACCTTTGAGCCCCCGAGCTAAGATGACTTTGACTACAATCCGCAACCCCCTACTAATTCCACATAATGTCTTTTTAACATTATTCTTCCCAAAGATTTTTCCTTGGGAACGTCTTGCCTTTCAAGGATCCGTTAACCCTTTCTCCTTAGGATTTTCTTTAGTTTTTCCACATAAAGTCTTCTTTTATCTGCTGCAACGATTTTCTTAGTGTTTATCTCCCAATGAGTATTTGTTTTTTTAGGAATTTTAAATCAAATATGATTCACTTTAGATTTGGGCAAGCATGTTTTTACTCTGTTTCTTTCCCCCTAATTTGAGGTTTATTCAACAATTTATATATTTAATGACATCAATTATTCCTCATAATCAATTCACCATTGTTCATTTTCCAATCATATTAATAATAGTTACATACAAAAATAAATTGTTTCTGTAATAATGGGGTCTTATATTATCTTGAGGATTACTCCAATTGATATTGGTCCGACCTTTCCTTTCATAAAGCACTTTGAATGGGATCATTTTAAATGAAGCATGGTAGTTATTTCTGTACACAAAATATACTAGGTGAAGTTAGTCTTCCATTTTAGTTGGTTATTGCATGAAATACATCCTCAATATGTCTTTCAATAGATGGTTCACTCATTCAATTTGTCCATCTATCTATGGATCGTACACGGTACTAAATTGAACTTGTGTACCCAACCTAGTAAAAAGAGCTCCAAAAAGCATAGGTGAAATTCACATCACTGTTTGACATCACCACCTTTAGAAACCATGTAATTTAATAGCTTCCTTCATGAAGATATCTATAAGATGTACAGTTTTGTAAGTAGACTTTACAAGAATGAAGTGCGCAAATTTACTCACTTTATCTACTACTACTATGATAGAGACATTTTTCTATTTTGACCTTGGTAAACATGTGATAGAGTCAAAGGTAATAACTTCCCATTTCCACTCAGGGATGGGTAGTGGACGGAGTAAACTAGCTAGATGTTAGTGCTCTAGTTTAACTCACTGGCACTCAAGTGATTTGCTAGATATTTTGTGATACCTTTCCTCATGCCAAACCAAAAATAACTTTTTTGTATTGCAATAAACAATTTTTGGTATCAGGGATTGAAAAGATAGGGGCTTCTATGGAATTCACCTAGAATTACCTACCTAATAGTTTCTTGGTTAGGAATGTATTTTCTTCCCTTATAAATTAGTAACTCATTATTATTAATTTCATACTCAGTATTTTCTTTCATACCGTCCAATTGTTTAACTTGCTACCAAAGGTAGCCATATTTTGGGTATTTTCTCACACCGTCCAATTGTTTAACTTGCTACCAAAGGTAGCCATATTTTGCGTATTTTCTCACAGCTTCCTTAATCTAATTTGTTAAATCAAACTCTACTTGGTTGTAGGAAATTCCATAAACATAATGCAATTTCCTACTCAATGCATTGGATACTCTGTTTCCATCCACATTTAGGTGTCTAATATGAAAATCCAATGCACATAAAAATGTAGTCCACCTTGTTGGTCATGTATTTAGGTTGGGTTGTTTGAAGAAGTTTGTTAAGTTGTTATCGTTTGTCATTAAAACAAACATCCCTCCAAATAAATAATGCATCCATAATTTTAAACTTTGAATTATTGTAGTCAACTATAATCCATAAGAAAAATAACTTTGCTCATGTTCTTTTAACTTTCAGGACTCATAGTCTACTACCCTACCTTCTTGCATCAATACCCCTCCAACCTATTCTTTACATGGATCTATGGCGACAAAAAATTACTTTCTAGGATATGCAACTTTTAATATTGGGGTTGTAGTTAGCAATTGTTTCAGTTGCTCAAAGCTATGTTGTCATTCCATTCTCCACTATAATTTTTTCACTTTCTCTTTCACCGTGGTGATACTATAAGCAATTTTTGAAAATATCACTATAAAGCAGAGATAATATCAGGCTAGACTCATAAAGAATTGAATATTTTCAACATTCCTAGGGACAATTCATTCCATAATGGTTTAAGTTTCTTTAGTTCTACAATTATTCCTTTTGGAAAAATAGTGTGTCCCAGATACTGTATATAGTCCTTATAAAAGTCACACTTGTTGTACTTTGCACATAGCTTATGCTTGCACAATGTTGGTAGTATAATTCCCAAGTGCTCCTTATGTTCATCTAAATTTTTAGCATATATAAGGATACCATCAATGAAGATTAGAACAAAGTTGTCCAAATATGGATGAAAAATGTCATTCATGGGACTAAAGACGTTGCTGGGGCATTACTAAGCCCGAATGGTAACACAACAGACTCACAAACCTAGAATTTTATGACTTTAGACAAGCTAGAAATCCAACAATTTAATTGGAATTTTATGTCATTAATAGGCTACATAAGAGAAGAATATTATGGGGAAAAGCATTAATTTTCAAGACGAGTGTAAAAATCAAATTGATTAAAAATGTCTAGATAACACAACATAATAAGACATTATAAAATGTCTTCCATGTTGTGCTAGAGAGAGCTTAGGACAACCAAAACCATAATCAATAATTAAATTCAATTCTATACAAATTTATTATTCATGATATAAATAAATTTCATTAGTATTGTTTTAAATATAATTTTGTTGTACATGAATATGAATAATAAACATGGACATTAATTTCTTCTTCTTATTTGTATGGAGTTTTGTTTCTTGGATTTTTACTATTTTCTATTGTTTAATATTGTTGATTTTTTACAAAATTAAGTGTATGAAATATGCTAAACTTTTCTTTCATAATCTTAATTTATTTAATTAAATTAATAGAGTAATGATTTTTTCTTGTCAAGTGATTCAGATATCCTCTTTCTTATCCATGTTTTAGGACGCCGAAGGAAGTGCATTTTGCTTAGCGTGAAGGAGCACATTATGTCTTGTTGAAATCCTTTAAATCCTTTCATATCTCTTTTTTCCATGCTCTTAAAATCTACATAGTAAAACTCATGAAGGTATTCTAAAGTAACACTATTATTTCTATCAAAATAAACAAAGGGGAGGATGTTAACACATCCATAATGTTAGAATTTTGCACCCAAAATGTCGACAAGGAATTTACCACATCCAAAAGTTAGTTGTAGATAGTCATTTTTAACCAACCTTCACCATAAACCCAATGCTTCTCTAGTGGAAGCTTAACACTAAGGGTCTTTTAGCTCATTTACTAGTATAGGGAGTAATGAGTATAATAAAGAAACCAGTGCAAGCCTAACAACTAGAAAATAATTTCGATATAGAGGAAAAGAAGAGCCCAATAACTAACCTATAGAATCAATCACTATTAGCTATACAACATTCTATTTTAATACAAAAAAAAAAATTAATACTCCAAACATTCGAAAATGAGCACTTTTCTATAATATTGTTCAAAAGGGCCATACTTAAAAAGTAACCAATATACGTTTACATAGGAAAACAAAGTTACCAAATAAGAAAAATATGAATGACATAGGTTAGGATTTCCTTGTCACTTGAACTGTATACTTGGATTTTGTAAAAGTATGAATATTCCAAATCGAAATGTAGGGGGAAAATTTTAAGGATGGAAATTTATCTAAAAGTTTAGAAACCTTGGCAAATTTATCTAAAGTCTAGTACTTAATCTTAGTCACTCCTTGTTGAACCAAATTTTGAATGATATGATACTGAATATCAATATGCTCGTTATTCATATGAAAATTTGGATTATTGGCCATTTGAATAGCTCTTTCATTATCACATATCAACTGAGTGAGTTACTCTTGCCACTGATGTATATCCTCTAGAATAATTTTCAACCAAACCACTTCACATGCTATTGTTGCTACTAATTTATACTCTGCTTCTGCTATGGAGAGAAAATTTGCAATTCGCTTCTTAGTACTCCGAGTAACTACTATTGAAAATGGCTGAATGAATGTCGTGAATATTATTTCATTTCATCCATCCATAAAACACAATTTTAATTTATATAACCAATCAGTTTGAAATATTCTATACATTTTTATACCAAACCATAAGAAATTGTTCCATGCAAATATCTTAAAATCCTTTCATTTCTAATGGAATTCCTTGGATTCTAACATAAATATTGATACCACACTAATCACAAAATAAATATCTTCTGGAGTTGTAGTTTAGTAGATCAAACATCTAACCAATTGATGATACAAAGTAACACCAACTAAATTCAAGTCATCATGTCTATATAACTTCAACCCAACTTCTAAACATATTTTTTCTGGGTTACAACTCCCCATTCTGAACCTTTTCAGAATGCGCCAAGTATACTTGCCTTGTGACATGAAAAAACCATCTTCCTTTTTCTAAAATTGAATACCCAAGAAGTAATGAAACTCACTAAGGTTTCTCATCTACAAATAAATAATCATATCTGACTTAAATATTTGAAATAGTTCAACATTGCTACCCATGTAGATCAAATCATCAAGATATAAGACAACTATCAAAATATCCTATATTGACGGAAATACATAGAGTTTGAGCTCAAATAAACCTTTAAATAAGCCATGATGCTGGAAATACTTATCAATTCTTGAATACCAAGCGCTTCGCACTTGCTCAAGGCCATACAGGGCCTTCTTCAACTTATAAACATAGTCTTGTTTTGTTGGCACTTCAAAAACATCATGCTTCTCCACATAAATTTCTTCATCCACATAACCATTTAAAATAGTCGATTTAACATCCATCTAAAAAATAGGTCGTTTGTAATCAACAACTAATGCAAGAGCCATCTATATTGTATGTTTGATTTGCTAGTATAATCAATGCCTTCCTTCTGTGCATATTGCTTTGCATCTAAGTGACCCTTGTACTTATGAATTGTTCTGTTTGATTTATACCTAGTTTTATAAACCCATTTAGTGTTAATTATATATTTTCCTTTTGGAAATTTTACCAAGTTAAATGTACCATTTTTCACCAAGGCATTCAATTTTTCTTCCATAGATTCATTTCAATGTTTCTTTCTCCATGCTTTTGTATAGTTTTGTGGTTCATTAGCTATCCTATAAGTGCATAATTTGCAAAAGAAATTTGAGATCTAGTAACTCTATTTTCAAAATTTCTATCCATCATACTACTTTCTTAATGACCCCTTTCAAGCCACTTAGGCTTCTCCTTAAGTTCGTCTATCTTCATGAAATTTTATTTGTCACAAATATCCACTGCATATTTCCTCAATTCAAACTATACAAGTTCTAATTCATATACTCCCTTCTCATGAAACATAACATCTCCGCCTATTATCTACTTCTTTGCCTGAAGATGAAATAATATGTAAGTTCTGATTTTTTTGGTACAGTATCGAATAAAGATACACTTTATAGTCATATGATCTAAGTTACCCCTCTTTTCTTTAGGAACATGTTCATATGTAGTACAACCAAAAAATTTCTCATGTCAAACACATGGTTTGTATCGTGACCATTCTTCTTCTGGATTCAAATAAAAAATTATATTTGTAGGACATCTGTTAAGACTATATACTACTATATGTAATGCTTCAACCCAAAACTCATTCCCAACAGACATTATTTTTAATATTCTCCTGGCCATTTCAACTATGGTTATTTTTTTTCTCTCTGCAACACCATTTTGTTGGGTAGACTATGAATTGGTAAACTCTCACTTTATTCCATTCCGCCTGCAATAATTCAAAAAATCATTTGGCTTGTATTCTCCCCCATTATCTCTTCTAAGGGTGAGAATTCTCAAACCACTTAGCTTTAAACTCAAGAAAATGAGAAAACACTTCTGACTTCTCCTCCAAAAAATACACCCGTGTCTTCATAGAATAATCATGAATTAAAGTAAGAAAATGATGTTCCTTTCCAAAAGACACATTCTCCATTAGAACACACAAATATGAATGCACTTATGTTATGTTGAAGATATTAAGTTGGTTCAATTTTCATAATTACCATTGTACTTTTATCAATTTGCATTTCATGTGAAAAGAAGAAAAAAAATATTGTAGTTATTATTATTATTATTCTAGTCAAAGTATTGTCTTCATTATTCTAATATTCATTTAGTTGAAAATAAAATTTGTGAGAAGTCAATATATTGTACTTGAGTCAAGTCCCATTTGGAATTTTGGAAGAAGAATTTTTTTTTTAAAGTCAAAACAGTCATTTTGTCACCCAAAATACCAAGTTGACCCTACCTAGACAGGTCAACCCTAAGGGAACCTATTCGACCTCATGGATGTGTATATATAGACAAGTTTGACCTCTTTGTAGCACTAATTCATCACATCAAAATATGTGTCAAGAAAGAGAAGAAAAGTGACTGAAATTCTAAGGAATAAGAGTAAAAGTCAAAGGAGAGAAAGTGAAGATCAAAGGAGAGAGAAACTTGTGATTTCTTACCTATAATCTACCACACGTGTGAAATTTCATACTATTGTAGGGGCAAAAAATTTTAGATCCGTTCCAGGGGCTAAAAAATAAGATATTGGATAGATTTTGAAGGCATTGACAAACGTTGACTTTGTTGGATAAGACTTGGTTGAAGGAGGATTAGAGGAGGGTTGAGTTGGGACTTGGTCTTGGATTATGGGTCTTGGATTTCTTTCTTTCATGTAATTCTATCGAAAGAGTAGTTGGTTGGGTTTTTTCCCTAGCTTGTACCCTACATATTTGTGTTCATTTCATTTTGTGATATTCTTGGTTTATGTTTTGGTAACTGTTTACTGAGGATAACTTAACAAAAGAAATAATAAGTGAATATATATATTCAGAAGAAATTATCAAGTAAGAGAAATCAATCCTAATTTACTAGCCTATTTTTTTGTGAACATGGTATTGGAGCGAGGAGAAGGCAACCTAAAGATCACTTTTGTTGGCTCATTTGAAGGTATCTCTACAACAATAGTTTACATCAACTACTTTTGAGGAAATCCTTTGCATATGGAAGAAGACTCAAACACCATCATTCACTCTTGATGAAGACTACTATACCAAGCTATCTATCTATCTCTCTCTCTATCATTGAAGATTTTTGTCCACTAATAATCCATCTTTGGAAGATTCATCATAGTAGCTTAAAGAAATTATTGTACCATATGCTCTAGAAGACATCTCTAATGTAGTAACCATTCAAGGACACCCATGAATACTCTTGGAAGCATCATATTTCTTAGAAGGATCATCATCATTCAAGTACTCCACTCCTTTGACTACTAAGAACTTTAATATACTATGTCTCAACTTTCAAATTGAATCACATATTTTTGTAAGCAAGGGAACAAATTGGATGGCTCATTAAACTTTGAAGCTTGGAAGAAGAGAATTTATTTGGTTCTCATAGAAAATGAGGTAATGGATCTCGTTCTAGGAAAAGTTCCAGAACCATACAAGGACAAGACTCAAGAAGTGACCAAGTACCATAAAGGAGAAATAAGAACTCAGATAATTGAGTCCATTGAATATCATATTATTCCCTCGGCTTCATATTTAGCCACATCAAAAGAGGTTTATGGAAAATTAGTAACATTATACGTTGCCAACACTACAAGTAAAAAAAAAATCCTATAGTAATCAACTCTACAAGACAAGGTTGTCAAAATATCAAGACTTAGCCTCACAACTTGTAAAAATATAAAAATTAAAAGACCATCTGCAAGGTATTAGAGAAGTCCTCTTTTATTTATAGCTAACCATTTGCATACACAATTATGTACCTCTATATTGGAGTAGTTTTGTGAGCAACATCTATTCAAGAAATGATATCCCAACATTCGATGAATTGTGGGATTTATGTGTTCTAGAAGATACAATATTGAAATCCAAAGATGACATTGAACACAACAATTAAAGGTTTAAAGCTTTTGTTGCTAGATCAAAGAATAAGTTTGAAAGATTTAGAAAATTAGAGTTTTGTCAAAAATGCCAAATCAACAAAAACAAAAATCAGCCATGTGGAGACCAATACATGTCCAAAGTAAAATATTATGGTCACAGTGAATATGGATACTTGAAGAGAGATTTTAGTAAATATCCTAGGAACAAGAAGAATAGGAAGAGAGAAGAAAGAAGTGGAGCTCATATTGCTAAAGCAAAATAAGTCATGACGACGCCTAAGACTAAACAAAACATAGTTCTAACTCTACTACTGGTGAAGGTGATAAATACTATTGTTTAAGAGTAATTTGTCTTTACTAGAATATGATAATTAGAGTTGTATTTACTTTGGAAGGTTGAAGGTTATTCTAGAAATTTGCTAAGGGAGCATACAGTTTGAGTCATCAAAATTGTTTACACTACAATGATCATAGAAGTTGTAGTTACACTCATAGATGAATATTTGGATTTTCAAATCATGGTATCGTGGAAATAAGCATATAACATTGGAGGAAATGGATTCTATATGGTGAGTTTCATTCAAAACACTCATCTTACCATCCAACAAACAAGCATAAAAGAATTTAGGGTCATCAAGCATTATACTATCACATACTAAGCATGTCACTCAATAGAAGAAAGGCTATAGTTAAATCAAGGTCATTATGCAACAATATAGAGGTTTCAAATTTTATCAATTGAATAAAATAATTAAGAGATTGTAACAGAAGTCCATTTTACTAGAACAACATATATGCAATATCAAAATAGTCTAGAAATATGAAGATATATAGATAGTATAGTAGTCGCATGAAAAGAAGCACTTCTCATCATAAAGAAGGAATCTCATCATTTATGGACATCATATTCAATGAAGATTAATGTAGCAATTCATTCAAAAGAAGTCAACTAAATGGCTATATGAAAGGAATAAGTATGCCTTCAAAGAATGTTGAAGGAAGAGCACGATGCATATATGTCAATCATATATTTGGGAGCATAAATATGATATGAATTGATCAATAATCTTGCATGTCGTTGTTTGATATATAGAAACATAATATATACATAGATACAATGTTAATATTGCTCATCATGATCTCTTAAAGAATGCATAGAAGGAAGTAATGTTAACTTCATTGCGAACTAGAAGCACAATGTTACTTGAAGATTCTTACAACTTGAAATTTGGAGTATCATCACTTATTAATGAGAGATGAGATAATAATGTTTGGGATATGGAATTACTTCCAAGAAGAATATACAACAAAAGTGTGTAGTCTATAAAGGCAAGAAATATGACAAATCGATACATGTTGTCATGACATAGTTTGTTGATCACTTATTGATATGATGGGTTTGATATTGCTTTAGAAGAAGTCTACATTACTCAAAAGGAAAGAGTGAGCTATAATTAATTCTACATTTGTTGATATGACAAGTACTATTGTTAGCATAAATACTACTGTTGATTAATATAATCTCCTGAAAAGGGATAAAGGAAAAAAATTGTCATGAAGATAAAGTGTGTGATCAGCATTTAAATAGTTTGGTTCCATAATATGTTTGGTGAACCATTTTATGACATGATAGAGCTATGTGAATATATAGGAAGGTAGAAGCTTGGTATGATGTGATGCGAGAAAGGAGCTACGTAAGCTAGAACTATATCTCCATGGAAGAAAAAGTAGTAGATGAATGAGGCAAGTTGAGGGTTGTTGTTTGGTCTCCCTATTTGAGACGGAATAAGGATCCCCTATTTGGTTGAGAGGTATTTATATTGGACATCATATTCTCCATGTGCCATGCACTAGTCCAGGACTAATAGTCATAAGTCTAGTGATGGCACTGGTAGGGAGAATGGAGGATTGGATAAGCATCTGAGGTCGATACTCATTGACGAATGGTATCCAAGAAGAGTATTACTGATGAATGATACTCTTTAAGGATATCACAGGGTATCCCAGATAAGAGTAGTCGTTAGGAAGATCTATATTCTTTAAGGATTGGCAAAACAAAATAAGAATAATTCTCTAAGCACATACCTAGTGAAACAATTCCTTTCCATTTCACTTTAGAGACACTATCATCACAAAATATGATTTACCCAAATATTTTCCATTAATTTTAATAAAAAATATTCTCTTGAGATATCGTATGAGTTGAGCATCCTGAATCAATATACCATGCTTCACTTTCTCCACTATGTGCGACCAAACATGAGATGAGTATTTTCTCATTCCTAGTTTCTTCAACAATTGTATTATGATCCTTACACTCCATAGATCACATTTTTGCATAAAAAATCATTGAATATGTCCAATTTTTTTTGCAATAATAACATTGTGTTCCTCCACCTCTTCCTCCATTTCTACCTTCTTCTCTTCCTTGTCCTCTTCTGCAAGATGCATCTCTACCTCTTCCTCCAAACTAGTTAGGACTCCTTCCTCTACCTCTGAAAGGGGATGCATTCATTTTAAATTATGTTGATTTCTATTTGATTATGATTATGATAATGACCCCTGCTAGTTCCTCTTCCTCAATGCTTTGCATAAAAGACATGTTCCACTTGCTTAGATGGTTGATTTTCTTTAAATGTTAACAAGAATCCACTTAACTAAGACAGTCTCAACCATCACAAAAAATATCCCTTTCATTAATATTTGCGTACAATGAAGAGCTAAAAAGCTCAACTCTATCAAATATTGAACAAGTCTCCTTTAGGACTTCCTCTCTTAATACATTTTCTCGGTGAGTACAATATCTCTTAATGAAAGAGGAGATAATATAACCTAGTTTCACTACTTGTGAAAATATATAAATTATTTTTGCAATTAAAAATATTTTCTGAGATTTAAAATTTAGTTGCATAAATAAAACTCAATGAGAGAACACTTTCCCTATAAAATAATTTTTTTTAAAACACTCCATTAATTCCCTCTCCTCCTTAAATCTCGCAAACTAGAAAAATATATTAAGGAACAAAAGAAGAGAATTCTTATTCCACTTTTTCACCTTTGGTCCAGTCTTTATGTTCAGAATAAAAAATGAAATTTTCATAATTTTTTAAAGTTCAAACTTTAAACCATTTAATATTCTAAATTTCATGCCCAATGCGAATGAGATGTGAAAAAGGTACACAGTCATTGACATAATTTTTTATATTTTAAAATTTTCATGCTTAGGGAGAATTCTTACTCTACTTTTTCAAGTTTTATCCACTCTTGATGTTGAATATAAGAGATAAACTTTCAATATTTTTTTAAACTTCAAGCCATTTAATATTTTAAATTTTATGCCCAATGTGAAAAAGGTACACAACCATTAACATAACTTTTAATATTTTAAAATTTTCATTCTTTGCATTTTTTTAATGCAGGTCCAATGCAGGTCACATCAATAGACTTCAAAAACTTGAATATAAAATCCTGATCAAATTTTCACACTCCACGTAGGCTCACCACATATTTTTTCATTTGCAATACCGGTCTCCATACTCATATTTCCGTGCGCCACATACATGTTATGCTTTCTTGATTTTAAAAAACAAATAAAGAACACGCATATAGCTTTGCCCAATGAAGGTTTTCAAGTTGTTCCACAAAACCCACAAGTTGCCACAACCTTTGCAATATGGTTGGCATTGATCTGCGTTAAATACTTACATTTTTTTTTAAATTGTGACTTTGAAATCCCAAATAAATAAATAAATAAATTATAGATTAATAATTAAGCTTTCGTACAAATATTTTATGGCTCCACAATTGCCTCCACTTATATATGTTCCTCATGCACAGCAATTCTCTAATGAAAGAACATGCACGACACTGCAATATCATGCTACTCACACGCTCTAGCTTCTACACACTACTTACACAAATTAAAACATTTATCTAGCTTTCAAACCACAACTTTCTCAACTCTTTACCAATAGCTTTGATACTAAATAAAGAATCATGTAAGATACCTAATTTTTTTTTTTAGCAATCTCTTTTTCCAAGCTATGTAAAACAGTTATCTAGCTTTCAAACCCACAATTTTCTCAACCTTTTGGCCATATCGTTGATACTAAATAAAGAATCATGTAACACACATAATTTTATACCAATTTTTTTCCACTCTATATTTGGTTAACTAGCAACATTGTTCATTTGTATTGCTTTATCCTAATATTACATGTATTTTCAATAGTGATATATATAAGTTTGCCACTTCCTCTTGTACAAACATTTGGTGTTGCATGTATTCTCAATAGTGATATATACAGGTTTGTCACTTCCTTTTGGTATAAACATATCTTTGGTGTAAATTTGTTTTTCCATGTTTTCTCAACAGTGATATATAGAGGCTTGCGACTTCCTCTTGAACAAACATTTCTTTGGTGTAAATTTGTTTTTCCCTTTGTAATAATACTTTCTCCTTATTTAATATCTTTAGTTGATATGTATATAAATAGTGATATATAGAGGTTTTCCACTTCCTCTTGTACAAACATTTCTTTGGTGTATATTTGTTTTTCCCTTTGTAATAATACTTTCTCTTTATTTAATGTCTTTTTAATTTATATATATTTAAATAGTGATATATAGAGGTTTGTGAGTTCCTCTTGTACAAACATTTCTTTGCTGTAAATTTGTTTTTCTCTTTGTAATAATACTTTCTCCTTATTTAATGTATTTTTAGTTCATATGCATATAATTTTTTTCTCCTTTCTCCTTATTTAATGTCTTTTTAGTTGATATATATTTAAATAGTGATATATAAAGGTTTGTCACGTCTTCTTGTACACATGTTTCTTTGGTGTAAATTTGTTTTTTGCTTTGTAATAATACCTTATCCTTATTTAGTGTCTTTTTAGTTGAGATGTATATAATTTTTTTCTCCTTATTTAATGTCTTTTTAGTTCATATGTATATAAATAGCGATATATAGAGGTTTGCCACTTCCTCTTGTACAAACATTTCTTTGATGTAAATTTGTTTTTCCCTTTGTAACAATACTTTCTCCTTATTTAATGTCCTTACTAGTTGATATGCATATAAATTTATTGTTCCTTATATAATGTCCTTTTAGTTGATATGTATATAAATTTATGGTTAACAAAATACCCCTTAATGGGATTTATAACCCATTTAATGTCATTTTTAGTTAATATGTATATAAATTTATTATTTCTTATTTAATGTCTTTTTAGTTGATATGTATATAAATTTATTGTTACTGAAATATCCCTTAATGAGATTTATAACCCATTTAATGTCCTTTTTAGTTAATATGTATATAAATTTATTGTTTCTTATTTAATTTCTGATGCAGGAGCATGTGGCTAACAGGGCGAAGACGGAAAGGTTGACATGGTTTCTGAGAAGGACAAAGAACACAGCTCACTGGACGGACAACATATCTGTCTTTATTTTTATTTGTTGTTTTCATTTTACTTTTCTGTTTAAAATGCCTAAGAATAATGTAATGACTTCTAATTAGGAATAGTAGTAATTAGTTAGAATCATTCATTTCCGAACAGTTATATTACTGTTGTAAATACATGTAAAGGAAAATGTGCTAGTTATGAAGAAGTTTCAAATATGAAACAACTACTATAACCGACAAAAAAAAAAAAAAAACTAACAACAGTTATCCAACTGTTTGAGAACAGTGTTACAAAAGGAGGAAAAGAAGCCCAATACAGGTTTGACTGTGAAAAAAGAATTATTAGAAAAGAATATATTCATTTTGTTTTCAGTGCATATACAATTCCTACAAGCGTCCTCAATTGTTGTATAACTTAATGCTGTGTAATTCTTTTATGGTGTGAACGTTGTTAAATTACCACTAAAGATTCTGAACCAGAGCAAAAAGATGACTAAATCAAACGAAGAGCCACAACGACCAGAACAAGCCACATAATCATAGCTTTCAGGGGTATACAATTATAACAGGTATGTAAACAAACCACGAGAGTGGTTCAAGATTTATTTCCACATAAATTCACATAGTTATAATATAGTAATCCAAAAATCCATATAAACATTCACATTCTCTGTTCAAAACAATTACAATATCAACCGAGTTTGCAGATGTGGGAACTGACACGATTACAAACAAAAGCCACCAGCATAGAGTCCGAACTCATTTCTTGAAACTACCACTAAGCCTAATAGCTAAGGAACCAACAACAGACAGCGGTACAAGGCCAACGAAAAACAAATAGACCCTACAAGCCGGAACCCAGCCAAGAAAAGCTAGAACAACAGAACGGTTCTACCCGTATACTGTTCGGGGCAGCCGAAAGTCCAGGCATCCAGACCAACGAACGACTCCACCTTCACAAAGGCAAACAGAAGAAGGTTAGGTTCCAACCATAGAAAAACAAAAAAATGGAGAACTGGGACAAAGATATGGACTAAGCTAAACGAGTGCCATTACCTGACAAGCAAACCATAGCTGTATTTTCTCACCCGGACGAACCCCTTGCTCACAGAGGAGCCAGGCCATTAGACTCAAGAAAAGCAGCTAAAGAAAAGTCTAGCATAGAACGGAAGCTTACCAGTTTAAGTTGGCGGAGGAATGAACAGAGTATGCCACCGCCACCTGTCAAATTTGGAAGCCAACGAACTAGAGCTGAAGCGAATGTCACCACGAACCCTACAACTCTCGACTAGCTGTAAACCCTTGTGAGATACAGGCAGAAATTGACCAAAACACACAGAGGCAGACATTAAGGCCAAATATATACACATAGTGACAAAGAATATACTTGCAAACAAATCCCGAAATGCAAACCTTACCAGGGTTTCGCTGAGCAAACCATAGCATACAGGCTGAGACTTAGAACGATTGAGACCACAACCGCAACCAGGAGCACATCACTCCGTCGACCAGGCAGACAGAAATCACAAACTCACAACGGAAAATACAGAAGTCGCAAGGGATCGCCAGGAGCTCACAAAGCCAAAGACCAGAGGAACAATGAAAACCAAAGGAGCGCGAACAGTGTAAAACCCCAACCCAAGGTGGGTTTTGCAAAATCCCGAGGAGGGACAGTTGTCCAATAGACAGGCCATCAAGGTACATATATCGTAACCCAAGCAGATTAAAAATCAAATGACATTTATATCTAAAATCAATTGCATTGTTATACATATTGTGAGTACATAACACATCAGCGTTTAGACGGCGGGACCACGTGGGCTGGCCCCATCAAGTGGTATCAGAGCATTATTTTGAGGAAGTAAAGGAAGATGGAAGTACAAAGACGAGGACGTGGGAGAGGTGCATGCAGAGTAGCTGACGAAGGTTTGAGAGAACAATTGAGAGTCCTTACAGCTCGCTTGGAAGCAGTAGAGGCAGGTAGGTGAAGAGACCCGGAACTTGTGGATGATAGTGAAGATGAGGCAGCAACTGTTACAGATAGGTCAGAGGAAGAGACCCCAGAGTTAAGACTTTTGCGATCGGTACTGTTAGCCAGCAGCAAACCCAAACCAGAGATCCCTAACTATGATGGCAGTCTGTCCGTAGATGTCTTGCTGGATTGGGTAATTGAATTAGACAAGTATTTTGAAAATGAGGAAATCAATGAGGACAAAAGAGTTAGATTTGTTGCAACTAAATTAAAAGGGCAAGCCACCTTATGGTGGGATAGTGTCCAAGTGGACAGGAGACGAATGAACAAGTTGCCAATAACAAAGTGGCCAAGGATGGTGGCAAAAGTGAAGGGCAGATTTTTTCCTAAAGACTACCAGGTTGAGCTTTATCGACGAGTGCAAAATTTAAGACAGAAAGGTATGACTGTAAAGGAGTACACAGAAGAGTTTTACCGTGTAAATTTACGTGCTGGTTATACGAATGATACTCTAGAAAAGATACTGAGGTATGTAAATGGCTTGAGGTTGGAAATATTCGACCAGATCAGTATTCTCTCTCCTCGAAATATTGAAGAAGCCTTTCAGCATGTTGTAAAGGGTGAAGAGAAAATCAACAGGAAGCAGAACAATAGGAGAGGGAGAGGGAATGGAAGAGGATGAGGAAAGTCCTACGGCAGAGGGAGAACTTCCACAAACAGCGAAGAAGGCAGCAGTTCCAAAGCTTCAGGGACAGCAGAGAAGGGAGAAAGCACTAGAGGAGGTCGGCCATATCAGCGGGGAAGAGGAAATGGTCGCAGAAGAGGGACTAATGTCCAGTGCTATAGGTGCCATAAGTGGGGGCATAGATCCTTTGAATGCCCAGAAGCTGAGGACGCTGGCGAGAGGGGAGCATTTGTTGAGTAGCCTGAGGAAGCTGAAGCACAACCTCGGGAGATAGAAAACGTGGCAGAAACAGGGAAGCCTTAATTTTGAACAAGGTACTCTTGAAGCCAGCCAAGGAGATGGCTAAACAGACCCAACGAAAAGCGTTGTTTCGAATAGTTTGCAAATCACATGGGAAGTGTTGTAAATTGATTATCGACGGCGGGAATACAGACAATTTGGTTGCCACCGAAATGGTGGAAAAGTTGGGATTGAAGCGGCTTAAACACCCCACGCCTTACAAGGTGTCGTGGCTACAGAAAGG
Organism: Pinus taeda; assembly: GCA_000404065.3. NCBI lineage: Eukaryota > Viridiplantae > Streptophyta > Pinopsida > Pinales > Pinaceae > Pinus > Pinus taeda. The sequence goes on along the minus strand of APFE030589842.1, from coordinate 201,319 downwards.
CCACCAGCTATTAGTTGATGAATAGTGTGAGGTTGAATTCCACATTGGCAAATACCAAGACACGTTGGTCTGCGATATTATGCCAATGGACTTGTGCCATATACTGCTAAGGAGACCGTGGCAATATGATCGGAAGGTGACACATGATGGGAAGACAAATTGTTATAAATTTGTGAAAGATGGGATCAAACATACGCTTGTACCCATCAAAGAGGAGGATGCAGCAGAACCGAGTGGAACAAAAAAATTGTTAATTGGAGGCAAATAGTTTGTGAAGCAGATTGAGGAAAATGAATTCAATTATGCGATTGTAATGACAAAATCGATGTTGCTAAAGACAGAAAAACCAGAACTGCCTGTAGAAATTCAGGAGCTGTTAAAATAATTTCAAGACATTGTAGTTGATGATATACAAGATAAGCTGCCTCCAAAGATGAGTATTAGCCATCATATTGATTTTATACCTGGAGCAAGCTTGCCGAACAAGGCAGTGTATAGGATGAGTCTGAAAGACAATGAAGAAATTCGTAAACAAGTGCAGGAGTTGTTGGATAAGGGACTGATCAGAGAAAGTTTGAGCCCTTGTGCAGTACCAACAGTACTTGCACCTAAGAAGGGTGGAGAATGGCGAATGTGTACAGATTCGCGGGTTATTAATAAAATCACTATTCGATATAGATTTCCCTTACCCAGAATGGACGACATGATGGATTGTCTTAGCGGAGCAGTTTATTTTACAAAGATTGATCTGAACAGTGGTTATCATCAGATCAAGATTAGGGAAGGAGATGAGTGGAAAATAGCTTTCAAGACTAATGAAGGGCTGTACTAATGGCTGGTCATGCCATTTGGGTTAAGCAATGCTCCTAGTACCTTTATGAGATTGATGAATGAGATGTTAAAGGAATTTATTGGCAAGTTCGTGATAGTTTATCTTGATGATATTTTAATTTTTAGCAGAACAAAAAGAGAGCATCTTCAACATGTTCGAAGGGTGTTAGAGAAGTTACAGCAGAACAAATTGCTGATAAACTTAAAGAAATGCACTTTCCTGCAGAAGGAGCTGGTCTATCTGGGGTTTGTAGTTGTGGAAAATGAATTGAAAATGGACCCCGAGAAGATTGCAGCAATTATAAATTGGCCGTCACCGAAGAGCTTATTTGAGGTACATAGTTTCCACGGACTGCCAAGTTTTTATCGAAAATTTATTATAAATTTCAGTGAAATCTGTGCACCAATGTTAGAGACCATCAAAAAGGCCAGTCAGCCTTTTTGTTGGACCAAGATGGCAGAAGACAGTTTTCAGCTTTTGAAGCGGAAGATCATGGAGAGGCCAATCTTGAGGCTGCCCGATTTCAATAAACTTTTTCAAGTTCGGTGTGACGCAAGTGGAACAGCTATTGGTGTTGTGCTCAGTTAGGAAGACAGACCAGTGGCATTTTTTAGTGAAAAACTAAATGAGAGCCGGCAGAAATATTCCTCGTATGATGAGGAATTTTATGCAGTAGTCCAAGCTTTAAAACATTGGGGGCACTACCTGCTGGGCAATGAGTTCATTTTGCTTTCTGATAATTCAGCATTACAATATGTAATGTAGCAGCACAAGTTAAACCATAAGCACGCCAAGTGGGTAGAATAGTTGCAAAGTTTCACTTTCGTGTTAAAACACATAAGTGGGCAAGCCAACAAAGTGGCGGATGCCTTGAGCAGAAGAGCTTTTCTCTTACGGGAGAGTAGCATACAGGTATTGGGATTCGAACATGTGAAAGATTTGTACCAAACTGACACAGATTTCAAGGAAGCTTTTGAAGCGTGCCAAAATCCCGTATTAAGGAATGCAAGCCCATGGTTGGACTATAATTTACAGGAAGGATTATTGTTCAGAGGTGGGTAGTTATGTATCTCGGACTTTTCAATGAGGGAGAATATTGTACGAGAAAAGCATAGTGGCGGATTAGCGGGACATTTTGGCATCAACAAAACTTTGGAGCAACTCGGACATTTTTATTATTGGCCTAAAATGAGCAGGGATGTACAGAGATATGTAAACAGGTGTAAAGTCTACCAACTGTCAAAAGGACACAGTCAGAATACTGGACTTTACACAACACTACCAGTTCCAAGCAGGCCATGGGACTCAGTCAGCATTGACTTTGTCCTAGGACTGCCTAGAACGCAGCGGGATATGATTCAGTAATGGTGGTGGTAGACAGATTTTCGAAAATGGCTCATTTTATTCCTTGCCGGAAAACTAGTGACGCCACGTACGTGGCACACCTGTTTTTCACGGAGGTTGTTAGATTACATGGCCTACCCAGAACTATCATTTCAGACAGGGATGTAAAATTCATAGCACACTTTTGGCGCACCCTGTGGAAAAAGTTGGGCACGCAATTGAATTTCAGCTCTGCGTATCATCCGCAGACTGATGGACAAACGGAAGTGGTGAACAGGAGCTTGGGGAAATTATTACGGAGTTTAACAGGAGAAAATTTGCGGTTATGGGATCGAGCTCTCGCTCACACAGAATTCGCTTATAACGATTCGCCCGATCGTAGCACCAAACACAGCCCATTTCAGATCTTGTATGGAATGCATCCTCGGGGAATACATGAACTGTGAGATTTGGGAAAGTTGGAATGGAGAAGCGCGGATGGGGAAGACTTTGCTGAAGCAATGAGCGAACTTCATGAAAAAGTCAAATTAAAGTTGCAGGACAACGTACAGAAATACAAGCAGCAAGCAGATTCAAAGCGACGAGAGGTGCATTTTAATGTTGGAGATGAGGTCCTTGCACACCTGCGCCAGGAATGGTTTCCTAAGGGCACATATAATAAGCTAAAATATAAGAAAATTGGTCCATGCAAGATTTTACGAAAATTTCCAGCCAACGCTTATGAGATTCAGCTGCCAGGTCACATAGGCATATCACCCATATAATGCCTAAGGAGAGGATGATAGTGTGGTACAACCAGAATGGAACAACCAACTTGGAGACAGTTCTTAGAAGAAACAATTGCCTTCGGCCCAGTCCCATGAGATTGAAGGGATCCTCAGCACCCAGGTAGCCAAGAAGACATGTAGGAAAGAATATCTATGTTACCTCATCAAGTGGAGAGACCGTTCGATGGAGGACAACTCATGGCTCGACGCGACACAGATATAGAAGGCTGGTTATTCGATGGAGAAACTCATGGAATAGAGCCATGAATTTCTTTTACCCCGGGAGCCTGATGCAAGAGCATCTGGCTAACAGGGCGAAGACGGAAAGAAGGTTGACATGGTTTCTGAGAAGGACAAAGAACACAGCTCACTGGATGGACAACATATCTGTCTTTATTTTTATTTGTTGTTTCTATTTTACTTTTCTGTTTAAAATGCCTAAGAATAATGTAATGACTTCTAATTAGGAACAGTAGTAATTAGTTAAAATCATTCGTTCCCGAACAGTTATATTACTGTTGTAAATAAATGTAAAGGAAAATGTGTTAGTTATGAAGAAGTTTCAAATATGAAACAACCACTATAACCGACAAAAAAAAAAAAGACTAACAGTAGTTATCCAACTGTTTGAGAACAGTGTTACAAAAGGAGGAAAACAAGCCCAATACAGGTTCGACTGTGAAAAAAGAATTATCAGAAAATAATATATTCATTTTGTTTTCAGTGCACATACAATTCCTACAAGCGTCCTCAATAACTGTATAACTTAATGCTATGTAATTATTTTATGGTGTGAACGTTGTTAAATTACCACTACAGATTCTGAACCAGAGCGAAAAGACGACTAAATCAAACGAAGAGCCACAATGACCAGAACAGGCCACACAATCATAGCGTTGAGGGGTATACAATTATAACAGGTATGTAAATAAACCACGAGAGTGGTTCAAGATTTATTTCCACATAAATTCACAGAGTTATAATAGAGTAATCCAAAAATCCATATAAACATTCACATTCTCTGTTCAAAACAATTACAATATCAACCCAGTTCACAGACGTGGGAACTGACACGATTACAAACAAAAGCCACCAGCATAGAGTCCAAACTCATTTCTTGAAACTACCACCAAGCCTAATAGCTAAGGAACCAACAACAGACAGCGGCACAAGGCCAACGAAAAACAAACAGACCCTACAAGCCGGAACCCAGCCAAGCAAAGCTAGAACAACAGAACGGCTCTACCCGTATTCTGTTTAGGACAGCCGGAAGTCCAGGCATCTAGACCAACGAACGGCTCCACCTGCACAAAGGAAAACAGAAGAAGGGTTAGGTTCCAACCACAGAAAAACAAAAAAATAGAGAACTGGGACGAAGATAGGGACTAAGGTAAACGAGTGCCATTACCTGACAGGCAAGCCCTAGCTGTATTTTCTCACCCAGACAAACCCCCTGCTCACAGAGGGGCCATGCCATTAGACTCAAGAAAAATAGCTAAAGAAAAGTCTAGCATAGAACGGAAGCTTACCAGGTTAGGTTGTCAGAGCAACGAACAGAGCATGCCACCACCACCTGTCAAATTTGGAAGCCAACGAACCAGAGCTGAAGCGAATGTCACCATGAACCCTACAACTCTTGACTAGCTCTAAACCCTTGTGAGATACGGGGAGAAATTGACCAAAACACACAGAGGTAGACATTAAGGCCGAATATATACACACAGTGACAAAGAATATACATGCAAGAAAATCTCGAAATGCAAACCTTACCAGGGTTTTGCTGAACAAACCATAGCATACAAGCTAAGACTTAGAATGATTGGGACCACGACTGCAACCAGGAGCACATCACTTCATTGACCAGGTGGACAGAACTCACAAACTCACAACGGAAAATACAGAAGTCGCAAGGGATCGCCAGGAGCTCACAGAGCCAAAGACCAGAGGAACAATGAAAACCAAAGGAGCGCGAACGGAGTAAAACCCCAAACCAAGGTGGGTTTTGCAAAATCCTGAGGAGGGACAGTTGTCCAATAGACAGGCCATCAATGTACATATACTGTAACACAAGCAGATTAAAAATCAAACGACATTTATATCCAAAATCAATTGCATTGTTATACATATTGTGAGTACATAACACATCAGCATTTAGATGGCGGGACCACGTGGGCTGGCCCCATCAATTTCTTTTTAGTTGATATATATATATATATATATATATTCTTACAAAAGAGATACTTCCAACCCATTTAATGTTTTTTTAGTCAATATGTATATTAAGTTTATAGTTCCTTATTTTAAATTCTCTTTTTAGTTTGTATTTATTTAGATTTATTGTTCCTTATTTCTTAAGTTGATATACATATAAATTTTTTTTACGAAATTTATTTTTACCAAAATATCCCTTTTATGAATTTATATTTTTAGTTAATGTAAAATATATCTCTTTATGGATCTATATTATTAATTAATAGGTATATAAATTATTATTTCCTTATTTAATTTATCATAACAAAATATTCCCTTTATGGGTTTGTGATTTATAACCCATTTAATGTCCTTATTTGTGATTATAACCTATTTAATGTCCTTATTTTTACCAAAATATCCCTTTACGGATTTATTTAAAAATATTTATATTATATTTAATTTTACGTTCCATTAGGATTTAAAGGATTATATTATATTTATTATATTATATTTTTAGTTATATTTAATTTATCGTTGCCATTAAAGGGATTTAAAGGAATTTATATTATATTATGTATATAATTTTTTTTTCTTTATTAGTCGCTGCCCCTTCAGGGCTCGCAGGGACTATAGTAATCGATTATCAATCGCGGCATTAGTTTGACACGATAATCCATGCTTATCTGTAAGCACATTTTAACTTAACCCAAAGTATTTTGGCATGACACAATCACCAATGCATTTTTTTAAATTTTAATTACAGTTTCACGTGCTTTTAACCAATGAAATAAGTCTTCGTCTTATTTGGCCTCAGATCGAGGTATACAATCTGAAAAGTTAGGAAAGGAGTTCGGACAATTGCAATTGATTAAAACACTATCACTTGCATGAAGTAATGCTATCGCAAAGATAGCATTAGTTCCCCAACATTTAATGTTAAAGAAATGTTATGAAGAAATGCTATGGTGTAGGTTCTAAGTGTATTTTTGTTAACCAGGAGACACATGTTATGCCGTATATGTGTCAATCTTGGTAATCGACAGATCTGTGGTATAGGTGTCGATCAGCTCACACCTGAATGCCTTAACTGTTCCCGGTTGCGATCAGAAGGGCTTCGTCAGTTGAACTGTTCCCGGTTGCTCGGTTGAACTGTGAACTACTGCTCTCTCCAGAAAACTCCACATGTTCACTGTAAACTCTCTAATGGAACAAGAATTCAAGATGAGTCTCCGATTGAAGCGTGAAAGAGCGAGAAGAGGAGGAGCATGCCTATCGTTTCTTCACTGGCAAGGTTTGTGACTGGGAGGCATTTTCCTTTGAGAGGGGTTCTCCATTGGCCGCCCATGAAAAGCTGCCGAATGGGTAATTTGCTCGTGATGACAATCCAATCCCCAGGAGCCAAAGAGCCGAAGAGCCGAAGCAGAGTAGATCAGATCTCAAAAAACCTGCCATGTGGGGTAAGCTTAGTCTAGTGGTTTGCTTCTACTCAGCATATTAAGGGAAAAAAAACGAAGAACCAAAAACAAAACATGTTCATGTTAAATCTTTAATGGAAACCAGAATTAAAGATAGATAGATTGCGGGATTGTGTTTTTTTCCCGGATTTTATTTACCAGCTTGCTTTGTACAGAAGAAGAAAGACAAGTACCTAAAAAACATGTTCACTGTAAACTCTCTAATGGAACAAGAATTCAAGATGAATCTCCAATTGAAGCGTGAAAGTGTGAGAAGAGGAGGAGCATGCCTATCGTTTCTTCAGTGGTAGGGTTTGTGACTGGGAGGCGTTTTCCTTTGAGAGGGGTTCTTCATTGGCCGCCTATGAAAAGCTGTCGAACGGGTACTTTTCTCGCCATGACAGTCCAATCCCCAGGAGCCGAAGAGCCGAAGTATAGTAGATCAGATCTAAAAAAACCTGCCATGTGGGGTAAGCTTAGTCTATTTGTTCGCTGTGTTTCATAATATCAAACTTATTTGGTTTATATTTGTTTTTCTTGAATTGACAGCTTCTTAATGTGCAATTCTTTTGCAAAGGTTGTTATACCTGTGCGGCAGTCGTCCCATTTCTTGCGTCCTTTCGGATACCACTACTTTCTGATGAGTTTGATACTGTAGGGGTTCCCTACAACAGGCAAGATTGAAACAAAAACTATATACAAATTTTATTTTAATTTCAAAAAAGTGCTTGGTTCAATTTAAATGCTGTCCTATAAGTAATACTGCACTATATTCTATTCAAACCTGAAGATGAAGATAGAGAGAACTTGAAACCTGCAAGGGGGCACCATGAGTAGATACAGACGTAGAAGAACGGGGTTTTATGGCAGTCATGCCTTCTATTAAATTATCCAAATACTCGATGGTCCGCGTTGTAAAGACCCACGTTTACACCCTACGAAACTCAGCAGACCAACCCTGGCTGGACTGGACCGAAGAGCTAAAGCAGACCAACCCCGCCCGATACACCAAGCATGCATGCATCCTGCCTTGCTATACACGCGGTTTCCTGGTTTTGATACTGTTCATAGCCTTGGGCAGTTTCCTGATTTTGATATTGTTCATACCCTTGAGGATTTTCCCAGTTCTGATATTTTGCATACCCTTGCACGTTTTCTTGGTTCTGATACTGGTCATAGAGGATTTTCCTGGGACTGGTATTGTGCATACCGCCATTTCCTGATAGTATGCTCAGGCTGGTTCGTTAGATGGATAGCGTTCTTGAGCGTTTTCCTGGTTCTGGCAGTCCGGATATGGAACAGGCGGTTCCTCTGGCAGAGGACCTGCATAGGCTTCGTAGTCATCCGGCGGAGGTGGAGGTGGCACACACAAGCAGCGTTACGGCAAGAGCATGCCACGTTTCATTTTCTTTCTCCGACCACGTTATATTTCAATTAATTTATCACAACCTTGGTTGGTGTAATAGTAATATTATATTGTCCGAGTTGTTGCGCTGTGGATTTTAGAGGATATACGTAATATACTGTCTTAATTTACTTATTTAACTGGTTAAAATAAAACGATTCAAATGATTTCTATTTAATATTTTAAATTGTTTTAATTTCTTCATTGAAAGCCATAAAAGGAGATACCGTAATTTGATATGAAACGTCAAAGCGATTATGGAAGATCTAGTAAACTGACGTCTTGAGACTCTCCTTTTTAAAGGAAGAGTCTCCTTTTCTCCTCAAAAAGATTAGGGGAGATCTAATTGTTCAGTAATCAGCATTCCCAATCATTTATTTTGACATCACAACTATTTATTTTTACAACATCATTATTATGATTTCAATGTCGAAAGACAAAAGTCATTATGGTTGCTTGATCGCCTACGTGTTGGCGTGGTTTATTCCAGTAAACTGTAAGGTGACTAAAAGGCTGTGGTAATATCTCTGGAAGGGACACAACCACTGTTTACAGTTTTCTTCAGACCAGTAGCGTATCGGGGCACAGTTGAATTCAGCCCCTTTACGGTCCTCTGGTCCACGTTCAACGATGTTGCCAGTGCTCTCCGGGGAAACATAATCATCCTCGATGTAAAAGGCTTGCAACATTACCCACAACCACAAATACAAAAACACTATGAGAGCAAAGAATTTAGCCACGAAAACACTAAAATATGCCACTTGAAAACATCAAATGATATTCAAATTGAACATCTTATTTCGACAATGCACATTTCAGCCTAATTACTTGTCTTTTTACAATGTATCGCATAGCCCAAAAAAAAATTAACTTCCATCCTAACAAAACTAGATTCCTTTTAAAACTAAAACACCTGTATTTTAGTTAAAATATTTATTATCCACTTTTAAATCTATAACACTTCCAATTACATTAAAAAAATCATTATCTAATTTGTCAGAAAAAACTAACTTCCGTGGCAAACCTAGATTCCTTACACCATCTCCATGAGGATTTTGAGTACGGTTTAGGTGTTTATTTGTTGTATGGATCATGTGGCATGTTCGAATATGAATATTGGAATATATGAATCAGAAAGATCATGGTTATCAATATGCCAAGCCAAATATTTTACATATAGTGAAAATTGAGTTGTAAGGCTTCCCTTGAGGCTTGGAGGAGTTTGCTCTTACAGGGGCATCCAATTTCCTGAATAATCTTAATATATTTGTCATTTTAACAAGTTAAATTTGAATATCCTTTTCTTTGCTGTGAGATGTTGTTTCTGCAGAAAGCATCGTAACTCTTCCATTGCTTAAAACACAAAAGTTACAGTCTATATCCAGGGCAAAAATTGGCTTCTTAAAAATTAAAATAACAGTGAAGAGCGCAGTTGAAAGACAGTAACAGTAGCGATCTATGACAGTCTATGGGGATGGAATGTAACATCCAGGGGTCAAGCTAACAGTAAAGGTAAGAGATCTAAACCAGAGAAAATTACATTTTCAACAATCCCAGATGAAAGACATCCTCTACCCCATATTGAGATGATATCTATAATACAGACCCTGCTGCTCTGTTGCATGCCAGTTTTGATAGCTTATCTGTAATAATATTCTGCTTGATGGATTCTAGCCCAATCTTTAAATCACTAGCTAGCTGTAGACCACCATCTAAACTGATATTTCTCGGTTCCATAGATCTATTAATCCAAGGAATACTTAACTTTGAACCTCAATAAGTGCTTATATCACTTAATCTAGCCTCCTGAGCAATTGTCATCACTATGGACAAAGCCTTCACTTCTGAGTTGTTTGTTTGTCTTCTGAAGCCAAGCTCAAAAGATATTTGATATGAATCTAATACGATTAGGAGGTTTATACACTTTCACCAGGATTTTGTTGAACTACTCCATTAAAGAAGCCACTGGGATTTGTTTCATCTATGTCACCCTTACCTGCCACACTCTGTTTCTTAAGTTTCATGCTGAGTCCAAAGAATTTGTAGGACCCTTGTACCTTGTTAAAACTTAAAATAGAAGCTGGAGTGTGAATTTTCCCTGGAATAGAGAGCCACTCCTTCCCAGCCATATGTACCACAATACAAACAATAGAAGGGAATAGTCCTCCTCTGTGTGTCAGTGTCCTCCAACCAGTTTTGCAGATCTTCCTCTATTGACTCTCATTCCCATTTTTGTTTTCCTCTTGGATTCTTTTACACCATCTCCATGAGGATTTTGAGTATGGTTTAGGTGTTTATTTGTTGTATGGATCATGTGGCATGTTCGAATATGAATATTGGAATATATGAATCAGAAAGATCATAGTTATCAATATGCCAAGCCAAATATTTTAGATATAGTGAAAATTGAGTTGTAAGGCTTCCCTTGAGGCTTGGAGCAGTTTGCTCTTACAGGGGCATCCAATTTCCTGAATAGTCTTAATATAGTTGTCATTTTAACAAGTTAAATTTGAATATCCTTTTCTTTGTTGTGAGCTGTTTTTTCTGCAGAAAGCATCATAACTCTTCCATTGCTTAAAACACAAAAGTTATAGTCTATATCCAGGGCAAAAATTGGCTTCTTAAAAATTAAAATAACAGTGAAGAGCTCAGTTGAAAGACGGTAACAGTAGCGATCTATGACAGTCTATGGGGATGGAATGTAACATCCAGGGGTCAAGCTAACAGTAAAGGTAAGATATCTAAACCCGAGAAAACTACATTTTCAACAATCCCAGATGAAAGACATCCTCTACCCCATATTGAGATGATATCCATAATACAGACCCTGCTGCTCTGCTGCATGCCAGTTTTGATAGCTTATATGTAATAGTATTGTGCTTGATGGATTCTAACCCGGTCTTTAAATCACTAGCTAGCTGCAGACCACCATCTAAACTGATATTTCTTGGTTCCATAGATCTATTAATCCAAGGAATACTCAACTTTGAACCTCAATAAGTGCTTATATCACTTAATCTAGCCTCCTGAGCAATTGTCATCACTATGGACAAAGCCTTCACTTCTGAGTTGTTTGTTTGTCTTCTGAAGCCAAGCTCAAAAGATATCTAATATGAATCTAATACGATTAGGAGGTTTATACACTTTCACCAGGATTTTGTTGAGCTACTCCATTAAAGAAGCCACTGGGATTTGTTTCATCTATGTCACCCTTACCTGCCACACTCTGTTTCTTAAGTTTCATGCTGAGTCCAAAGAATTTGTAGGACCCTTGTACCTTGTTTAAACTTAAAATAGAAGCTGGAGTGTGAATTTTCCCTGGAATAGAGAGCCACTCCTTCCCATCCATATGTACCACAATACAAACAATAGAAGGGAATAGTCCTCCTCTGTGTGTCAGTGTCCTCCAACCAGTTTTGCAAAGCTTCCTCTATTGACTCTCATTCCCATTTTTGTTTTCCTCTTGGATTCTTCTCACTACTGCCCATATTTTATGAAATGGCATGATAGGAACAAATGATATACTGTCATTATTGTCCTGGCACAAAATGCAGTACACTGGGCCCTGCCAGAGCATTTTCTGTAGTTTGTCCTAGGTAAGGATTCTATTGAATAGAATGAGCTAAAGAAGTGTCATTACCTTTAAGGGCGCTTTGAGTTTCCATATAAGATCCCATTTTCATCCTTCCACGACCTCTACTTGATTAGCTAAAGAGAGCTTGTACCCCAGGCTGACTTTGTAAAGACCATCTGATCTGTTAGGAGTCCACACCAGGGAGCCCGGTGTATGTTGTACCTTGATAAATGCCTTCATCAACAAAGCCCTGTATGACCCCTTTCTTCTATAACTCAAGAGTGATATGCCTCCTTGAGAACTGTGATGTGCCTTCACTTGTTTCTATATGGCACAATACATTGTTGTTGAATTCGATATGATAGTTTAGAAGGTCATCGACATGGAAAGGAACAAGTAAACATGGATTTGAAAGAAAAAAATACATGCAACCATTATGTACCAGTCCATAACATATTGTGTGTATGAAAGTGCATATACAAATATAGTGAAGTACCAGATAAACAATACAACCACCATGAGTAAGCATGGGAATCAATGCCAAAGATAAATAAAATCTTGTTAGTGTCACTAGAAATTCAAATACATATCATGTAATTGCTCAAAAACTAATAGTGGAAATTGGGCTACTCATACCATTTCCCAATGCAAAAATCCTAGCCCCATTGCAAATCCACTCTACTAGTTGCGAAGAGCTGAGTGGCTCTAGCTCTCAAACATAAATCGACTATCTCTAGTCTTAGCTTCAACCCAACCATAAAATTTGCTAGATAATGAGGCCTGAGAAAACATTTATAGAGATGAGGTGACTTTTCACCTACAATGACCCTTGGCCTTCCCTCGTGCCCTTCGACTACCCTCATGACTTTTGAGATTACTCTCTTCAAAATGATTGTTACATGCCCACATCAGTCCTAACATAGTGGCTGACATAATGGTGGCTAATATTTGCATCATGATGAAGGATAGAGAGGGAATGATGTAGAGGGTTATTGGAAACCCTAGAATTCTTGTTTCCCATATGTCACAATGGTGTGGATGGTTGGTCCTAGAAATGGCTTGTTCTCTTACCATTATGCCTCAGTTGCATTCCTCAATCTTCTATTGATGCACCTTCGATCTTATTGAAAGGTTGTTGAAACTTGGAATGGAGCATCTAGCTTGTTGAAAGGAAACCCTAGTTATGCAATCTCCATGAGAAATCCTAATCCTATCGCGTAGACCAAAATTTTGTTCCCTTCCTTTTACCTGTAGGCAAATAACATTGGTTAGAAGTAATTTCAATCAAAACAATAATGGAAATACAACCATCTAATTGAAATAAATAATTAATTTAAACCCCTGTGTGGTCAATTGTTGTGCCAGAGTATTATCAGTGGAGGTGGCCTTGGAGTGCCCCCTTGGGCTTCCTCAGATATATTTCCATCTATGGGCTTGCTCTGATACGGGGGAAATGAAAGAAAAAATAACATTTCAACTTTTTCATTGACCAATTAGAGTTACCCCACAAAACTTCTAATGTTATGTTTTTGACATGGCCATAATATTTTAGGAGCTTGACTGAATCTCGTTTTCATATCCTCAAAACCCTAATTTCTCCAAATTCGTCCATCATTTCTCCCCTAATTTCACTTGCAAGGAAATGACGTGGATCAAACACATTTACAGATAAAGAAATACCTTAAAACATAATTAATTGGTTATCAGAAAAAACATTAATTTGGACCCCTTTATAGTCCTCTTTGTGACACAATGTTATCAATGAGGGTGGATTTCATTGGGCCTTCCTATGCTTCTTTAATCTATATTTTTTCCATGGGCCCACTATTGAGTGAGTGTTGAAAGTAGCTCCACTTCTTTGTAGAGCCAAGGGCACAATAACTTCTTTAATAACTTCCCATTCCCAAACTTGTGACATGATAAAGAGCTCTCCCTTAGTGGCTTCGTTACAGTGTTCAGTTGTTGAGTGTTTGATTAAAATTGATCCTTCCATTGACACAACCCCTTGAGAAGATAAACAAAGTGAGGTTTCCTATTGGCTTCAACCCTATGTGTGAAGCTTATTGAGGAAAACCCCAGCTTCCTTCACCAAGGTCACACTATGCTTTCTCATGCCATATGGTGTTATTAGGGAAAGTGGTTTTTTCAAGTCTTCTGAGCTTCACAATCATAATCCTTCAAATTTGAGGCTCATCCTCTACTGCTATGAGAGTTCCCCTCCTATTATTTGGGTTGTTGCTCTGACCTATCATCCACAGAATATGCGTTAAATGCAACTTCATGTTTTTGCAACGTTGACAATTATAGTGCCTAAAACAACCCATACATTTTAGTTTATATTAAGTGTGCCTATATGTGAGAGTTTGATATTTGGGGTGTTTGGCTCAGTGAACTGAACCTCCCAAGCACACTACTTAGTATAATCATCATATGTTCAACATAAGAAAGTTTTGGGTAGCAATAATACGTTCCATGTCTATTTTTAGATCTTTGGATCCTCATGACTAATAATATCTCCTTTAGATACAATTACTCTTGTAAAATCTTAGCGGCCATGCAACATTAATTTTATGCCTTGAAATTCCTTGGTAACAACTAGACTACCCATTTCACCTGTTATCTTTATGCATTGGACATGTTTGAAAAGGAGGTCACATTAGTCATACCCAGGTTCAAGTCGCATGTTGGGGTTTCCTTCTGAGGCTCTTCCATGCAACTCTGTAACTACAAGATTATTTCAATGGTGATTCAATCACTTAATGACCTTAGGGGACGTTGCATAGTCATAAATTTGATTGGGTCACATCCCTGGATATCTATATATGACTCTAAAGTGAGACTTAGCGACGTTAGGATATTGCAAATCAACCCATGCCTTGATTCTCTCGATGATTCATGCATCACCAAATGAATGGTGTGTGTTGTGTTGAGTGCATGATGGCATTGTCATATCATAATAGGGAAGATCCTTTGAAAAACACATCTCACCACACTTTTTATTCATTTATGCATGGATCATAGTAACACCCCTTTGGTGAACCATGGCATCATTCCTTTCCCTCCAAATCTACTTGGTGTGAGGTGGTGGTGTAGTTATGTCTGTTGGTCACATCTCTATCCTATGCACGAATACAATGTGTGTTCTTTACAAGTGCCACTCTAACGCAGTGCTAGTGAGGCCTTCATATGTGGGCTACATAGCGTTCTCTTTTGACCTCTCATTGGTAGATTTATACATGTAATGAACATTTGTTGTAGTATAACATTGATGTGCGCTTCCTTTTAAGAATGTATCTCCCAACCATGATGCACTATATATGTTGATGAAGAAGTTAGCTTGATATCATATTCCTTTTGTCCTTACCACTAGCGTTTTCATGTATTTCATAGTAGCAGAAGTCACAGAAAAGGAGAAGTCGCATCGACCCTTAGCTACTCAAGGAGTGATTTTGCGACTTAGTGTCCTTGGCGAGGTCGCATAGTTATAGATGAAGTTAGTTCACATCATCATATCACAGGCAAGGAGACCATGTGTGATTTGTGACTTGTGGAGGGATTTCCTGAGAGGAATGCGACTTATGAAGTTGTATGGTCGCATTTTGGGTTCAGCTCCCAGCTTTGAAATGTGGTCGTGTAACTTGGGGGAGTTGCGACTTACTAAGGGGTCACGTTGATAACCAAAGGATGCCACTACAACCTGCACTTAAAAACTAATGCCAATTTCATTTGACACAGTCCCAAAATTGCACAAAATCCCTTGCAACCTCAACAATTAGCCAATGCGCTATGTACATTCTAATGATTTGATACTCGAACTCTTCTGCGAAATATGGTCTCCAGGGTTTGATACTTGACGCTATCAATGGAAAGATACCCAATATTATCTATTTTATACCACCCCATAAGATATTTTGTGCTCTCCTATTTTCATTATGTTATTTTGTGTGATCTTGTTAGGCTTTGAGGAGCTTTTAAATTGATTTGCATCTATATCAATAGCTGGAATAGTGAACCTTAAATCTATGTTTTTCGTTCGACCTAGTGGTTGAAATATCATAAGAGCCCAAGAAATATATTTTTTTAAAATTGAACACCATGTCCCTAGTAGGAGAATTTTCATCCTAGTTGCTATATTCATATTCTATCAGACATTCAATGACAATCGCATCGTAAAGGTCCTCAAATTGTTTCAAAATCCTCAGATTTACCATTGACACCTCGGACATTTTGATTTTTGTAATGGGTAGTGCACCATTGATGGCTGAGTACATAGAGTAGGATTTTCTCCAAAGCATTTTCATAAACCTACATTTTGACATTGTAGAATATGTGGAACAATCCTTTTCAAATTGGGGTGATATCTCTCCCTCCAGTGTCCCAAATGTAAAGCACGGATATCCATTGTTTGAATCACAACAAAACTTTGAATTTTTTTTCCTTTAACCTGATATTCCTGGCTTTTGTGAAGGCCCCAAATAATATGTTAGAATAATTTTATTGTTTTACTGAGCATTCTTTGATGTGTGAGCTTCTTGGTTGTCTTAATGTGTTTTGTTCCAATTCAAAACTATATCTTGTTGCCTGGTGACAATGTTAGTACAACCTTTATCCATTTGGAATGTGCCCTTATCGCTTCCCTGAGTGCAATGGTTGTCACCCATAACTAAAACCTAGTGCACTCTTTCCATCCTAGGCACATAGATGACTCCTTCACATTCGATGTGTTCATTTGGACATCTACTAGAATATTTTTTCTTTATGTTTGTAAGTCCCAACATATCTACATTGGCCAGCATTAGGGTCATTTGTTAAAAAGTTATTTCTTTTATTTTATAGCCATCACACACATGGTAGATCTGATCTTTTGATTTTGTTCAATGTGTGCTTTCACCTACCCATGTCATTCATAAACAACTTTCTTTGTCCCTCTTCTGGTCACATTCCATTGCCTTTATGATATACCTAGTAGTAATTCTCATTTTGTATGACATCGAACTTTCTTCTTTATCTCACCAAAGCAAATAACATTTCCCCTTAATTTCAATGTCCATTATGCATGCCTAGTCCATTTTAAATGGTGCAAGTGTTGACTTTGTATGCTTTTATGAGGTTCATGTGAAACATTTTATACATCCATCACCCTTCATCTAAGTTATGTCACATCAGGACATTAATTTAACATAAGAATTTCCTCGTTTGATATGTGTCCAAGCCAGCTTCCCTCGATCTCTTAAAAAGGAGATAAAACAAAACCCATTAGTTTACTGAAATGATATACTAATGTATATATTTTGTATGTGAAAGCATGGAAGATAAAAACAAATAAAATGAAAATAATTCACTAAAGGAACATGAACCACCAGTGTTTCAAATCAAGGTGTTACAAATTTCTTGGGTTGAGAAAATCATGCCTCAACGTAGAAATCAATTTTCAATTTAGGCATTTTCGGGAGGCACTAATTTGAAGTGAATTTAATATTATGTGTTACCTTTGGTGGCGATGTAATTATATCTTCAGTGTCTAGATGTACTTGATAACATACATTCTGGGTCTACAATCACATGAGCCTAGTGCCACAAGGATGCAAGTGAAAGTTACAACTCTCGCAAACCCTAATGCATAGGATGGGATGGAGAACTAGTCATGAACCCAAGGGGAACATGACATATAGTGATTCATATGATAAGTCTAAGCAGTTTCAATGAGAATACAACTCTAGAGGTATATGAATTAGGTTAAATTGTGAAGGGAGTCATTGTTGTGCCAATTTAGGGTTCCTCCCCAAACCATACTAAGGTCAACATAATGAAAGCCAGATTGGAGTCTTGTCTACCCACACATGGTTATGTCACTGATCTAAGGGCACATTACATAGGGATAATCTCTGACGTCATGGGAAAGACATCACACTTCCAAAACTCTAATGAAATGGTAGGGTCGATGTGTGAGATGAGGCATGAAAAAAATGAAATATATATCGCACGATTGCACGAGTGAGTGCATCAACAACGTTTGATAAGAACAAGGCATGGGGGAATTAGCCAATGAACAAATGGAGTGTCCCTTACTGGCTTGAGGTGAGTAGAGGGGGGCCCGAAATTTTAGATATTCCCAAAATTTTGGGCGGTGTTGTAGCGGCTACAAAAAGTACATATGTTATGTTGCTTACATGGTGATCTCAATAAATTCAAGAATATAAACAAATCTTGAGTACACAACTTCATTATTTGGTGATGATAAGTGTCACTCATTACTTTTATGTTGCTATCATCATGCCTTCAAAGATACATAGATTGCATATGGTGTAGTTATGGATAAGGATTCCTATAGTTCTTGGCTTTCACATCGAATAATGTTTAATAATTGTTGCTTTTTACAGTATCAAGGAGATAAGTTACTAACAAAGTTTGACAAATGATTGTGAGCTCATGGGTTTCTTTTCTCATTGGTGAGAATCTAGATACATAATGTTATCTCTATGATATATGAACTACAGATATCAATCTTATGGATGATTTGCATATTGATGAAGTGATTCTTGGATGAAGAAAATGGGCCAAGAGAATGGTGTTACTACATCTTTCATATAGACATGGCCGTTTGGAGACATGGATTACTTAGTCACATTGATGGGTCTCCAAAATGTCATCCACTTTCACCTTCATTTCCATCATTTTACCCTCATTTTGTAACTTTGTAAATCCATAACCCTACCTTTAGTAACCATTTTCATAACCATATGGGTTTATTATTATTATTTTCCAAGTCATTGATTTTAAGTATTTTAAGTGAATTTTTGATTAAATATTAGGAAATTAACATATATTCATATATATCTAAAATTGTTATGAGTTTTGTGATATCGTAGGCCTACTTGGAGATTTTAGAAGGGTCCTACTTTGCCATCCAACCACAAATTAGAATTTCAAATTCCAACTCATGAGGATTTGTGGAATAATTGTAGAAGATGTGGATCATTAACTATGCACATCCAAAGGAGAAAAATCATGGATGAGAGGATTTGTTTCTTACATTTTTAGGAGACTAGCTGTAACCACAAGTGATAAATCTGGATTTAGGAGAGGTTTAAGGCTCTATATTTATTGTATAGTATCCTCAATTTTTGTATAAATAAGAGCGCACCATTCATACAAAGGGTTGTTAGATGCATGTAAGAGGTTGTGAGTGTTAGTGTTAGTTGCTAGTTTCTAGTTGGAGGTTCCAAGTTCTGGATGTAATTTGTAAAGTGAGGTCAAATAATTATTGTAATATCTCATAGCTTCATCTTTATGAAATATATACTGCGATTTTGATCTCTAAGATGTGATAGTTGATTCAATGTGTTTGTTGAGGAATAGAGGGCTCCTGTCAACCATAATTTGCAGATTTTTGTACATATTGGTAACATAGAATAGTTTTGTTATTTAATTTATTTTCATCCAAGTTTGATTTTACTTTCAGCAAGTGTGATTTCATTTAGCAGGTCTGATTTTCATTCCAGCAAGTGTGATTTCAATTATGCAAGTGTGGTGTGAAGTTCATATATGCAAGTGTCAATGTGATTTCAATTTAGCAAGAGTGATTTCATTTATGCAAGTGTGGTGTGATTTCATTTATGCAAGTGTCATTTTCTCTTTCAAGTAAGTGTGATTTCAATTTATTTTTGTTCGGCTTGATTTGGATTAGATTGATTTCATTAACTTTGTAGTTAGTTTTAAATTGCATTTCATTAATGTAATCTAAAAGATAACCACCTAGTACATATAGTATAGGTATACGTCGTCAGTTATATGGACCCCAGGTTGACAATTAATGACATAGATTTAACTTGTTATTAAATCACCAAACATTTTGGCATTGTTTCCAAGGAGGTATACATGGGTGTTCATTTTGCAAGTTTAGACAACTCATTATAGTTGCATTCATTTTTAAATGCAAGGTTAATAGAATTTTAAAATCATTTTGCATTTTAGATTTTAATAATTTTACAAAACTTCATACTAGTCTGTGTGCACGACAGGAATTATCAACCAGTTGGAGTAATTCAAACACAATTAAGGAGTTTGAATATTTTCCTTGCAAGAACTCTCTCGAATCCTTGCAAGAACTAGGACATCTACTTCTCAGGAAGAGTATATTTTAATTGCATTAAAAAATTTATCTATCTCCCCACCTCCGCAAGAGGATATTCAAGTATTTTTTGATTCCTCTTGTCAAATTTTTGAAGAGATCGAAGAATCATGTAATAAAGTTGATGGGCAGAAACTACTAGAATCTGAGGAATGCATAATAAAGTAGGATATTCAATGTGATTTAAACCAAGAAAGGAATCAGGAATGTAATGGGCTTATTGAAAGATGGTTCGAATCAAGGATCAAATCACCTTATGTCTTAATTGCATTATCAAAAAAATTGGTTTTTCATGATTTGATGTTTTTTAATGCATATTTCTCAAATCTTAGCATGAATATATTTTTACTCTTGTTAGGCACATGGTTACAATGGAAATATGGATATATTTGAAACAAATTTTCTATTTCCAATAAGGTAGAGTAGGATCGAATCAATGAATAAAAACCAAGTTTGGTGATGTGTTTATTTTTTTTAGTTTTTAAGTTAGATTTCATTCCGTTTGATTTTTTTTTTTGGTGGTGTCGTAAGAGAAACCAAAATCACTAATCAATTGCAGGAAGATGTAAAAAGGTAAGAAATATATGAGAAGGACGAGAATAAATAAGAGTTTTAAGAGCCACAATTTGAATTTAGAGATCAAATTTGTTTTCTTCTTTTAATTTTACATTATAAATGAATAAAGAACTTAAATATTGCTGATTATTCTCTCTTCTTATTCTCTTTGTGATCTAGAAGATCATAAAATACAATTGAACAAAGTTAGTTTTTAAAATTTTGCAATAAAAATTAGATAAGAAATATAAATTCATAATAAAAAGTATAATAATATGATTTTAGAAAGCTCAAATAGCAAAATATATGTCTCCAATCGATCTAGCACTATTGAAAACCCTAGTTTTGACTCTTTTCGTACCTCATTAAGCCAAAAATTGAGAAAGATATCGTTGTTTCAAGTTTTCACCCAATTCTACTGTTAATAAGTCTACAATTCGACACAAACCTAGCTTGCCTGCCAAGAAAACTGGAACATCACACAAATATGGCCTTCCCAACTGGTGGTTGAAATTGTAGGATAGTTAAAGTCATCCTGTAGGTTCGAAAACCTTGGTCACGTGGCGTCATGCGACCACATTGGGTGTCAAAAATTAGGGGTTAATCCCCATTCCTTTGTTGGCACCTTTAACATAAGGACCTGGTCATATGCGGTTGCATGAGACTATGAGATAGGCTAAGGCGTAGCCCTTGGCCCTCACCCATGGTCCTATGGTGCTGGAGAGCCAGGGGCTAGGGCTTAGCCCTGACCCCCTCCCAAAAATCCATGTATGTTAAACCTTAAATAAAGGTTTGGGAGCTATATTTAATAGGTAATAATGTAGTGGAGTTGGTAAAGCACATTTTTGTTAGTTAAGAGGTCATGAGTTAAATACCTATGGAGGGCAGTTTGACCCTCACATAAACTTTGGTCTCCATGAGGATGCCACATGGCAGCCATTGGTTGGTCCACGCGGCGCTACCTCATTGGGCCACCACAACAACTTCTGAACCAATCAAAAATAGCCACCTGTCAACCAGTAAACTAGTGGAAAGTGTCAAGTGCACATAGGCTGATGAGACCCATTACAAATATTCCAAGTGTCAGGACTTGTTCAGTGTACAAATTGCTAATTGGGTATTCCTGCAACTCAAAATTCATTTTTTTAGCTGTTTCACAAAAGGATCAGAATGTGATTCTGGGAGCATCTGAAGTCAGTTCTTAGTGAAACAAATTGTGTTGGATTTATAACAACAAGATATATGCTTTGGCACTAGTTTTAAGCTGATCGAATAATTTTGAATTTTGAGCATACTCCTTATCCATGGGATCATGGACAAGGGTGGAGCACTAGAGAAAAAGGACAAACTCAATCATAAGCTTCAAATTTCATAAGATCCTGAAAATATTAAAAACCCAACTATGATAATTAAAAGAACCACCTTCTGAATCAAAATGGAAGTTGTAAAACTGACAAGGCAATGTAACGATCCATATTTTTGGTAGCTTCAAAATGAACACAATTTAGTAGCTTATGAAAATTTGGTTTATGGTCTATTGATGAAGCATTAAGTGTGTTTAAAAGAGGTCTCAAGCTCAAAATTGGTTATCAACACAATGAAGTAGTCACCAACAAAACAATAACAGGCGATCCATGGTACTGATCAGGTTTAAAGTGCATGTAATTTATCGTTCTTGAATTTGTTTTATTTGTATTATTTCCGAGTCTTTTTTGTGTATATGTCAAATGAAGAGGGACTAATTCTCTTTCTTGTTTGATAATATTACATTGTATTGCAAAAATTGCTAATGTTTGTAGGTTCCAGGATGATGAAAGAAGAATACTATATGCACAAGTACCTTTTTAAAATACCAAGTTTCTTTCACAAGAGCATGATCATTCAATGTAAAATCAAATATACTACACCATTGCTACTAAAAACACACCAATTTTACCATTTATACTCATTTGAAGCCTGCAGTTGATCCATAACATTCCATCTCCTTACTACCAAAAACTCATTTCCCTTTGCAATCTTTATATTTTCCTGCCTAATCTTCACTCACCCTTAACCCAAAAAATAAAGTCATTCAAGTCCCTTACAAAGCTTAATCATACCATTTTCCATTTCCTTCATGTCAAATAAACCTTGCTTCAATGCAAATTTTCCATCTATAGTTCTTCAAATTATTATTGTATACTCACGTTAGATGACTGATGATTCAAAAAGGCCTCCCTTCTAACCAGTTTTGACACATCCACTCTGACACATCATCTGGGATCAAGGATAGAGATATTTCAAATACTTTGAGGCTTGAATGCCTTAATGACAAGCTCGCTCTCCAATAAAATTTGGAAATACATCAATGCCCCATGTTTGTTGGATCTTCCAGGTGGCTCGACTATGACACATCTATTCATACCTAGTAAGATGTACTTAAGCACCTTGCCTCTCATTGACATCAATGGTGAGTAGTATCGTGTTGGTTAATGGAATTCATTAATCACCATTAACCCAAGAATTGTTTCTATGTTTGACATCGAAATATTTATTCACATAAATGAGAATTATGCCACTGAGTGGGAATAAATGAAGGCTACATATTTTTAGTAGTTTGTAGCAGGAATCAACTCAACAACCATAGCTAAATATTCCAATCTCATCCTCACTTCATATAACCAAGGGAAAGAAGAAGAATATTAAATTCTTTTACTTGACATTCCATGATCCAACAACATCAGCCACACTCTTATATATACATAGCTTGTCCATTTTTCAGGTACGTGAAGGTATGCAATTTTCCAATATTTAATCATGTAATTCCTTAAATGCTAAACTTGTGATTTTGGAAAATCCCTCAGCACATTCATATTCCTTTTTGCCATTCGCCAAAAACTGAAAACACCTTAAGTTGGGGGGAATGAATATTAATTCATATTTACATTTCATGCCACATGTCACATTTCAGTTCATCCTAACAAACACATTTTTCCCAATCAACTATTATTTTATATTGATTCCAAAATTTTATATGTTTTGCAATGATGAATGGATGAGCACATGAAATGGTTGATAGTCACTATGGGACCTAAAAACGAATTCTCAATGTTTTCAGTCATTTTGAAGCAACAAAAATAACAAACGTATTGTTACACAAGAACCAATACTCGTAAAATTTTGGTTGTCACACAAAAACCATCTAGAAAACAATATGTTGCAATCAAATATATTTCAGAGTACACTTTTCAAAAAGAACAAAAACGTTAAATGATATGGATTTCCGAAGTTAAAAAAGAATCAATACAAAGCCAAAGCTCACATGAAGGGAATTGATGCAATAGTTGCATGAGGACATGTAACATCTTCAGTTGGGGAGTACGTTGCATCTCCAAATTGTCATCCACTTTCACCTTCATTTCCATAATTTTACACTCATTCTGTAACTATATCACTCCATAATCCTACATTTAGTAACCATTTATATAATCATATGGGTTTATTATTATTATCTTCAAAGTCATTGGTTTTATGTATTATAAGTGAATTTGTGACTAAATATTAGGAATTAACACACACACACACCACACACACACACACACACACACACACACACATATATATATATATATATATATATATATAGATATATATATATATATATATAAGTGTTATGAGTTTTGTGATACTGTAGGCCTACATGGAGATTTTATAAGGGTCCTACTTGGCCATCCAACTGCAAATTCTAATTTCAAATACCAACTCATGAGGGTTTGTGGAATAGTTGTAGAATATGTGTGTCATTAACTATGCACATCCAAAGGAGATGAATCATGGATGAGAGGATTTGTATATTACATTTTTAGGATATTGGTTGTAACCAAAGAGATAAATCTGGATTTAGGAGAGATTTAAGGATCTATATTTATAGTATAGTTATCCTAATATTTTGTATAAATAGGAGCACACCCTTCATACAAAGGGTTGTTAGATGTAGCTTAGAGGCTTTGAGTGTTAGTATTAGTTGCTAGTTTCTAGTTGGAGGTTACAAGTTCTAGATGTAATTTGTAAAGTGATGAGAGAGAATTCTTGTAATATCTTGGAACTTCATCTTTATGAAATAAATACCTCTATTTTGATCTCCAAGATATGATAGTTGATTCAATGTGCTTGCTGAAGAATGGAGGGCACCAATCAAAAACAATTTGCACACCTTTGTACATATTGTTAACATAGTATAGTTTTGTTATTTCATTTCTTTTTATGCAAGTGTGCTTTTACTTTGAACAATTGTTATTTCATTTCGTTAGGTGTGATTTAATTTTCATCGTGTGATTTCAATTATGCAAGGGTGGTGTGATTTCAATTCAAGAGGTGCAATTTGAATTATGCAAGTGTGGTATGAATTTCATTTGTGCAAGTGTGAGTGTGATTTCAATTTAGTAAGAGTGATTTTAATTATGCAAGTGTAGTGTGATTTCATTTATGCAAGCGTGATTTTTTTTTCAAGCAATTGTGATTTCAATTTGTTTATGTTTGGTTTGATTTGGATTAGATTGATTTAACCAACTTTTTAGATAGTTTTAAATTGAATTAGACTAATCTAATCTGAAAGAAAACCACCAAGTACATATAGTACATGTATACCTCGTCAATCCTATGAACCACGGGTTCACAATTAATGATAGGGGTTTAAGTTGCAATTAAATCACCCAACACACATATTGATGAATACTTCTTCCTATCTTACCTTATGATGATAGGCTTGGTTCTCACATATCTTAATTATCATGATTGATGCTAGAAAACTCCCTAGTGATTATCCAAAGCAAAAATGAACCCAAAAATTTAGCTCATGGATACATCATTATTATCTTTACAATATCTATTGACGCATCCCTTGACAATGGACTCACTTGGTAGTCTGAAATTTTGGGTTCATAAAACTCTATAAGAGGTTATTCCTCCTCTATCTAAAACTATCCTCACCTGTATGGATTCATTTTTTAACAACATCAAGTCCTACCATGGAAGGGACATGATGGACAGTGCATCAGAATTCAAGAAATTAAGATTATCCAGAGCAAAACTAAACCCAAAAATTTAGCTCATCGATACATCATTATTATCTTTAGAATATCTATTGATGCATCCTCTAATGATGGACTCACTTGGTAGTCCGAAAAGTTGGGTTCATAAAACTCTATAATAGGTTATTCGTCTTCTATCTAAAGCTATCCTCACCTGTATGCATTGATTATTTAACAACATCAAGTCCTACCATGGAAGGGACATGATGGATAGCCCATTAGAATTCAAGAAATTAAGATTATCGAGAGCAAAAATGAACCCAAAAATTTAGCTCATGGATACATCATTATTATATTTAGAATATCTATTGATGTATCCCTTGATGATGGACTCACTTGGTAGTCTGAAACGTTGGGCTCATAAAACTCTATAACAGGTTATTCCACCTCTATTTAAAACTATCCTCACCTGTATGGATTTATTATTTAACAACATCAATTCCTACGATGGAAGGGACATGATGGACAGTGCATCAGAATTGGAGAGATTAAGATTATCCATAACAAAATTGAACCCAAAAATTTAGCTCATGGATACATCATTATTATCTTTAGAATATCTATTCATGCATCCCTTGATGAGGGACTCACTTGGTAGTCCAAAATGTTAGGTTCATAAAATTCTATAATAGGTTATTCCTACTCTATCTAAAACTATCCTCACCTGTATGGATTCATTATTTAACAACATCAAGTCCTACCATAGAACTAACATAATGGATAGCGCATAAGAATTCGAGAAATTAAGATTATCCTGAGCAAAACTGAACACAAAAATTTAGCTCATGGATACATCATTATTATCCTTAGAATCTCTATTGACACATCCCCTGATGATGGTCTCACTTGGTAGTCTAAAATGTTGGGTTCATAAAATTATATAATAGGTTATTCCTCCTCTGTCTAAAACTATCCTCACCTGTATGGAGTCATTATTTCAAAACATCAAGTCCTACCATGGAAGGGACATGATGGACAGCGCATCTGAATTCGAGGAATTAAGATTATCCAGAGCAAAACCGAACCCAAAAATTTAGCTCGTGGATACATCATTATTATCTTTAGAATATCTATTGATGCATCCCTTGATGAAGGACTCACTTGGTAGTCTGAAACGTTGTGTTCATAAAACTCTATAACAGGTTAGTCCTCCTCTATCTAAAACTATCCTCACTTGTATGGATTCATTATTTAATAACATCAAGTCCTACCATGGAAGGGACATGATGGACAACGCATAAGAATTCATGAAATTAATATTATCCAGAGCAAAACTAAACACAAAAATTTAGCTCATGGATATATCATTATTATCTTTAGAATATTTATTGACGCATTCCCTGATGATGGACACACTTGGTAGTCTGAAACATTGGGTTCATAAAACTCTATAACATGTTATTCCTTCTCTATCTAAAACTATCCTCACCTATATGGATTCATTATTTAACAACATCAAGTCCTACCACAGAAGGGACATGATGGACAACGCATCAGAATTTGAGAAATTAAGATTATCTAGAGCAAAACTGAACCCAAAAATTTAGCTTGTGGATACATCATTATTATCTTTAGAATATCTATTGATGCATCCCTTGATGATGGAATCACATGGTAGTCTGAAACGTTGGGTTCATAAAACTTTATAACAAGTTATTCCTCCTCTATCTAAAACTACCCTCACCTGTATGGATTTATTATTTAACAACATCACTCCTACCATGGAAGGGACATGATGGACAATGCATCGGAATTTGAGAAATTAAGATTATCTAGAGCAAAATTGAACACAAAAATTTAGCTTATGGATACATAATTATTATCTTTAGAATATCTATTGGCGCATCCCCCAATGATGGACTCACTTGGTAGTCTGAAACGTTGGGTTCATAAAACTCTATAACAGGTTATTCCTCCACTATCTAAAACTATCCTCACCTGTATGGATTCATTATTTAACAACATCAAGTCCTACCATGGAAAGGAAATGATGGACAACACGTTAGAATTTGAGAAATTAAGATTATCCAGAGCAAAATTTAACCCAAAAATTTAGCTCATGGATACATCATTATTATCTTTAGAATATCTATTGATGCATCCCTTGATGATGGACTCACTTGGTAGTCTGAAACGTTGGGTTCATAAAACTCTATAACAGGTTATTCCTTCTCTATCTAAAACTATCCTCACCTATATGGATTCATTATTTAACAACATCAAGTCCTACCATGAAAGGGACATTATGGACAATGCATCAGAATTTGAGAAATTAAGATTATCCAGAGCAAAACCGCACCCAAAAATTTAGCTCATGGATACATGATTATTATCTTTAGAATATCTATGGATGCATCCCCTGATGATGGAATCACTTGGTAGTCTGAAACGTTGGGTTCATAGAACTCTATAACAGGTTATTCCTCCTCTATCTAAAACTATCCTCACCTGTATGGATTCATTATTTAACAATGTGTGATATGTTGGGGATTTTCATGGAAGGAACATGTAGTTCCTGCTATGATTATTTGATGTTGATATTGTTGTCTTGGATTATCACTATTGTACTTAAAGATGTACATGATATGATATGGTCATTACTGCTTAGAGATATGACATATTCTTAATTGATGAATGGAATGATATTCTTTGATGAACATTGATTAAGAATTTTTCTACTAAGGGAAAAGGAGAAAGTTGGCCTTGATGAGGTTGAAAGGATGAGTTAATAGCAAAAAATATTAGGTTGCATTCTTGGTCACAAGTTTATGGTATTGAAGCTATGCTGTCTTATGTTGTGAATTGGTGATGGACATATACAGGTTATTGTTCATGGCTCCGGTAACAAATTCTTATGTTGCTGATCATATATTGTGTATGGTAGTTGTTAATAACTATCATGGTCTTATAGAGGTCTTTGGTCTTCATTATAAATGTCTTGTCTATCATTTTATCTAAAGGTCATGTAAAGATCTATGATGTAATCATTGTAAAATTCAGTGTTGTATGGACTATTATGGTCAAGTCCTTCTCGATATGTGATGTAATTTGTAACCCCATTCTATTTTGGAGTAAACGTAATAATGATGTCAAACATGTAAACCCACTATGATTGGGTGACTGATTTAAGTTTGAGTCCTTGGTGATATAACAAGTCATATGATGCATAAGTCATGTAATTCATTGTACATTTATTAGAAACTTCAGCATGTGCTCAGGGGGAGAGTAGTCCTTTTCCCTTAATGTCAAAGGGGGAGAGTAGTTCGGTGTTTGGAGAGTAGCTTTTTTTGGTAGTTGGATTGATGTGTTTTTCAAGTATTTAGAGGTTGTAGTAATCAAACACCAAAGTTTTTTCCATCAAGTCAAAATAGGGAGATTGTTGGCATTATGAATTATGTGTTGTCCTTGATGGACACTTAGATAATGAAAGGAAACCTACTTGATCGATTGTCTCTTGATGGAAACCTACTTGTTGAAAATGTAAACATGATGTGACAGAGTGCTTTACAAATGTGATAGAGTGTTTTGGCAAAGGTGTAGTAGTTTAGAGTCAGAGGTATGATAAAATTGAAATTTGAAGAAGTATACGCGGGTTCTGTTAAGTCAAGTCATGTACACATGTGAGTATGACGAAGAAAAGGCATGTATAATTTTGTCACCATGGTATTCTAAATACCAAGGGTCCTTACCATCGTATTGCATTGTGGTATTCATCCTAATAATGGATGTTTTGATCCCACCTAAGAAAATTGTCAGCTGGAGTATGGTTTTGACACATGGTATTGAAAAAGGCTAAGCTATATAAGGTGAGGAAGATCAAAGTGGTAAAATGTGTACAAAGTGTGCAACTGATGGAAATCTTATGAATATTTATATTTGAAGAAAATAAATATGTAATGGGTTATTGATGCTTTTCTTGATATAAACTAAGTATGCACCTGGGAGTTTGACGATGGACCAAATCCAATAGATCTGAGATGACAACCATAATTATGGGATGATTTGACTTGCATTGATGGTGTCATAAAACATTATTTTAATGTGTATGCCGAGACTTGGGTATGTCTCAAGTTATATGAAGCAACGAAGATTGGACTCTAAATTTGCAAATATGTACGTGGGTTTTATAGCCTTCAAGGCAAGTACACGCATAGAACTATTTCGGGTATGTTGTGTACATGCAAGTTTGATTTATGAAAAGCATGTAGAGATGCGAATAGGTTTTGAAGAAAGCATGTACAGAAAGTAGGGTTTTTATGAAAGTGATGTTTGATCATTTTAATCAGCATTGATTTATTTCTGATGTCTACCAATGAAGTCTTCTTGATGATCTATGCCTAAACAATGATGTTTTGGTTGTGGATTGATTAACAAAAGAATTTTGAAGGTACTTGCTGATTGTGATTGGAGATCAGGGAAAGATATGTGATTTATTTGGAATGATGCAATACATATGAGTATGATTAAGTGCTTGTTTCAGAATGGAACATGTTCAATTTTCAATTTGCATAGTTTTAAGATCTATATGTGGGTATGATTCATGAAAGACATGTACACACATGGGTTTGCTACAAAAAAGTAGCATACATATTTTGACAGATGGTTGATCAGGGTTTGCAGTAACAAAATCTAGTTTTTGTGATGTATTGTAAGTTGTTTGGTATTTTGGTTATAATGATCTGACTATTCCAGTTAGTTGGTTGAGTTTTTGGTTGATTTTTAGTTAATTGCATTTTAGTGATTGCTTGACTATGTTACAATGATGAGTTACAATTTGATGACTTATATTGAGTTGAAATTCTGGTAGTGGGTCTAGGATAAAAAATTGATGAAACATGGCCTACAAGTTATGATGTGTTGTAGTATGTAGATCTAGTATAAAAATTTATGAAATGTGGTTCTCGAAGTTGAGGGAGTTGGAGCTTCCTTATAGTGGTACTTGGTAAATCAAATCAGGGGGTTGGAGCTCCCTTCCAGTAGTAGTTGGAGAACAAGTGAAGGTTGTAGCCTTCTGCAGGTTGTTGTCTCATACTAGTATGAGTGTACATGAGTACAAGCTCAAGTGTGTTGGAACTCCCTTCCAATACGAGTTAGAAAATGAGTGAAGGTTTTATCCTTCTATAGGTGGGTTCCTACATAATAGTATGAGTCTGTGCCAGTATAATATTGGAAAATATTTTCTTTATATTTGAAAGAAGACAATGATGACAACAAGAGGTGCCTTTTCCTGGATTTGGTTTCCATCTTAAATCTTGGTGTTCATGTATGTTGCTTATGTGTGATGGTTTATTTTTTTCTTACTACACTTGGTTACTATTTATCTAATGTTTAATAAAGTACTGATGCACTGGCTCAAGATAAACAGATGAGGAATTAAATGAAACATAAGTTTATTGGATATACACTAGTTGTCTTAAGAACAATCACATACACAGGTGAGTTCCCTTTAGAAAATTTGCGTATAGAAATCAGAATATGAAATGAAAAGTTAATGACTTGAGAATACTGATTCAGCCGCCCCATCTGAGTGTTTTTCCCAATAGTATGAAATGTGCTTCTTTACTTAGCTTGTCTACCACAACCATAATAATGTTACATTTCCTTCTTATTCTTGGTAACCTAGTAATGAATTCTAAATAAATAACTTTCCATTTCCATTCTGGAATGGGTAGTGGATTTAATATTCTGGTCGAGTGTTCATGTTCGGTGTTCACCTACTACCACTCTAGGAACTTAACTAAATATTTCGCCACTTATGTTTTTATACTAGGACAATAAAACTCTTTTATTAATGTTGAAATCATTTTCTAGTATCTTGGATGTCCTACAAAAGGTTTATGATGATGCTCATTTAATACAAGTTGTTTTCGAGAAACTTAATTTGGATCATAAATTTTATTTCTATATGCCAATAATTTATCTCAATTTTTTTCATAACTTAGCACTTCCATTTGCTACCTTTTTGTCAAAACTTTCAATAAGCTTTGTCTTTCTATGCTGAAATTCCGATATGTTTAACAAAGTTTGTCCTAGTGTTGTTAATAGAAACTTCCATTAGTGAATTCACATATCTACTTAAAGAATCTTGTATTTTATTTTCTTTACCTTTAATATGCTTTATTCAAACTCAAGCTCATTTTAAAAGGCCATTTGGCTAGCTTATCTAGCATTGAAATCATGTTAGCTGAAAAAATATGTTAGACTAATGTGATCTGCGATAAGTGTGAAATTTTAAACCAACAAATAGTGTCACCATAGTTTTAGGGCATCAATAAAAGATTCAAATCTAAGTCATATATAACGTAATTCCTTTGACGCACTTTCAAATTTCTTGACTCATATGGTACTACATAATCTTCTTGCATTAGGAAACCTCATAGCCCTTCAAGGCATGCAACAATACACACTACAAATTCCATTTTAGGATATCGAATATTTAAGATAGGTTCTATAGCTAGCATATGTTTTAATTTGTTAAGATTTCTTGGCACTTAATTGTTCATTCAAATTTTACTCCCTTCTTTTGCAGAGAAGTAATAGGATATGCCAACTTTGAAAAGCCTTTAATGAACCTTTTCTAATATCGTTTGATTCCCATGAAGGATCTTACATATGACACATCCTTAGGTATGGGCCAGTTTAAAATGGCCTTAACCTCCTCAGGATCTATAGATAGTCCTTCCTTTGAAATGACATTTGCTAGATCTTGTATTTTGTCTTTATAGAAGTCACATTTAATGAATTCTGTATATAATTGACGTTCTCTAAAATTTTGCAGCACCATTCTTGGATATTCTTCATGTTCTTCTTGATTCTTGGAATACACCAAAATTTCATCTATGAAAACATCTAGGTACTTACTAAGCACCTTGTTCATTAAAGACATAAAAATTGTTGGTGTATTAGGAAGATGGAATTGTAAAACTAAAAATGAGTAGTGCCCATATCTAGTTATAAATTCCGTTTTATGAATGCCTTCATCTTTTATTGTCAATTTATGATATCATGTTCTAAATTTTTATCTGAAGAATATCCTTTCTCCTCTCACTTAATCGAATAGACCATCAATGCACGACAACGAATATTTGTATTTGATAGACAATTATTTAGATGCTTGTAATATATGCACATTCTTAAAGTATCGTATTTATTTTTCACAAACAGTAGTGCCCCCCTGCATAGTAAAAAACTGGGTTTGCTATAACCTTTATCAAGTAATTCCTATAATTACATTTTTAATTGTGGCAATTATAGGATACTAATTCGATAAGGTGCCTTAGACACTATGGTAGCTCATATTACTAAGTAAATGGAAAAATATATATCTCTTTGGGGAGTTAGTCCTAGAATTTCTTCTGACAATATGACTTTAAACTCCCTGTTTAGATTTAATTCATCAAATTTTCGATTTTCTATTTTCTGGTTATTTTCTTGAACCTAGACAACAAAGAGTTTTCATCCATTTCATGCACTTGTTTTACGTTATAATGCTGAATTTTTTCTAACACAAATGGGTGTTCGTATGTGTTCTATTATTTTTTCAATTGCCTCCTCATTAATACAAGTCACATTTTTCTTTAAAATATTTATAACAACTTTATTCTTCACTAACCAATCCATGTCTATGAACAAGTCATACATGCCTAGAGGAAGTACAATTAGACAAATCAATTTTGTAACCTTTTAAGTTTATAGGACAATGTTTTACATAATTGATTACCCTCCTCTTTGTTCTTCGGGCTATGTGTACTAAACAGACCTTTTTAAAAAAATTTAGTTTTCAAATTACATTCTTCCACCATTGGTGGATTAATATAGTTTAGACTAGGTCCTAGATCAATTAACAAAGAGACATTTTGGTTCAATATTTTACCTTCAATTTCTATCATCGTAGAGTAGTTCTCTGCTTGCCTATCCTCTAGAGTAGCATTAATTTGGGAGATGTTCCTTGAAACATCACTTACTATGGTGGCTTCATGAGAATCTTGTAAATTTTGTACAAATATGATATTATGTGGGTAATTTCTTAACAAGCGGGGTTCTCCACATCCCTAGAACTTTAAAGGTTCTCACTTTTTCCTTTACGATTCATTTCCATTAGATTTCGACTAGTTTGTGATTAAGGAGGTTGTAGATGAATATTTTAGTTAAACATCTTTCGTTGATGATCTCTCCCAAAATTGTTCAAAAGAGAGGATTTTTGTTTCCTTATTGTCCCCCTGAACTGGTTTTATCCTTATTTTACATTAATTTTTTACCTTCAATTTTGTTTTTAAATTGTTGATAACATTGTCTTTTATTCCTGACTACCTCACTCATCATCATAGGATTGTCAAACTTAATCCTCTCTTTATAATAAAGTGGCAAGCAGTTCACAAGTCTCTGTACCTTTGCTTTATCTTAATTAATGTAAGGAGCATATTGTACTAAATTTTTGAATTTTGCAACAAATTCATCCACTATTAACTTTCCCAACCTTATATCATGAAACTCCTTCACAAGATCATCATAGTAGCTTTCAGTTAAGTAATTAGATTTAAATTGTTTTTTGGTTTTCTTCTTATGAAATTATTTTCTCTTCTAGGCTAGGCATTGTTTTGGCCTTCTCCCACCATAAGGTAGTTTTCCCTTGCAGCTAATAGATTTCTAGTATGGATTTTAAATTACTATCATACTCATAAACTTGAAAATACTTGTTAATGTTTAGTAGCCAAACTTCTGCATCCTCCTCTTTTTCACCGTCTAAGGTAGGAGGTATTATTTTTTTTAAATTCTCCCTGTAGCTCCATTTTATTTTTATTTTTTGTTCTTTTTTATTTTAGAGAATGTTTTTCAGATTCATTTCCACTCAGATATTTCTATATTTAAATCAACACTTTTTATCTTCAAGGGATATGCCTAATGCCCGCCTTCCTATTTACCCACAGGTTTGTGACCTAAATTTTTAGTCCAATCCCTTATCAATCTTCCATGTTATTAACTTTCCTTTAGTAAGCATTCATGACTAGCACTAATGTTGGCCAATTCATGGCATAAATATCTTATTATTTTCAAGAATCGAGTGGCTGGAGGTGTGCCTTTTCCTCCCATCTCCAGATACACTTCTCCTCCTTCTGCAAAAGGATAGTTTGAGGCTTTTGCCATCTCATATTTTTTTTCTCCTACTTATCTACCTTATTATCAGAAGAAAAAAAAACACATTAGTTTTTTCATATATTAAATAATATATCATGACATAAGGATTATATTCTTTGGTTTTGGTTTTCCCTTAGGCCTAACTTTCAAATCTAAAACTCTCATACCATTTGTAACATACCTAATTCCATACCAGTTATTTTCCATGCTATATTTGGTTAACTAACAACATTTTTCATATGAATTGTTTTATCCTAAACTTGCATGTCTTCTTAATAGTCATATATAGCGGTTTTCCACTTCCTCTTGTACAAACATTTCTTCGGTGTTCTTTTCCCTCTGTAATAATTATTTGTCCTTATTTAATGTCTTCTTCCTTGATATGTATATAAATATCTTGTTACCAAAATATCCTTGATGGGATTTATAACGCATATAAGTGACATGAATTAGCAATATACCTTTGTCTCAAGCGCACATCATGTGATAATTTGGATGTAGTTATAATATCTCTTCAAACATTCATTGTATTCAACTATTCAAGTATTTTATTACTTTCACTCTTACTTGATGGCATAAATGTGGGATAATGGATCTCGTCTAAGGTTATGGTTGACATGCACCCCTTAATAATTTCATAGGCTTATTTTGCATACATTATATTACCTAAGCTCCAAGTACCAAACTTTGGCACATATACCATCCTTATGTTGATTTTAATGGACGAAGGTAAACTCACATATATTTCCCCTTTGTTTCATATATCAATTTTAGAGAAATAGTTAATGGTTTCAATCATGTTGTATACTTGGCGCTCAGTATATCACCCACATTGCACCCTTCATGTGGACTTCACATGGTGTACAATTGTGGTCATAGTTTGGATGGTTAGGATGAAAGGCTTTGAACAAATGATGGATCTTTGGTTATGGTTTTCTTCCTAAATCCCTTCCCTCCTAATTCAAACACATTTCATTTCTTATGTTGGCCAAGCATCACTTTGCATTCTAGTATCTTGCAATGTTGGACTTACAATCTTTTCTTCATTGTCTCTAGCCTATAACTCATCATTTTACCAATGGAATTTCTGAGGGAAAAAGGATTACGTTGTAACACCAAGTTAATGTTTGTGTTAAATTTGATTTAAGTGATAATGTATATTTAAAGTTATATGAGTTCTATTTTGCATTTCATTCTCGCTTTGAGACTATTTCCCTTGACTGTGACTATAGGTGAGGCTTTTATTGTTCATCATTCTGGCCTTTTTCTTATGTTGACCTAGTTCCATGAGTAAATGGTTTGGCTTACAACTTATTTTATAGGTGAGTGTGTACCCCCTCACTGGAGCTTTCTTTTATTTATTGTGATTTGATTTTCTTTGTTAAAACCCTTACTCTTTTCGCTCTCTAGATGTCCTAGGGGAATTGGGGTTTTCAATTTTAATATGACCTTCTACCCATTTTTTGTCTTTTTTCTTTCGAACTTAGGAATACGAAACAAATTTTAAGTTCTTTATACTTTCATTTAAGTTTTGGGTTAAAACCTTAACTTTTAATTTAGGGTTCTTACCTTTGGTCTCATTTAGACTCTTTTACTTTGTTTTGAATACAATATGTTAAATGCATAAGTGAATCTTCTAATGCATCCTCTGACTACCTCTATATAGTGTTATGGAGATATTTTGTCCTATGTCCAATAGGAAATGGTAGTAGGACCTTATGTATCTCATCCCATGATTTAGGTTTATGGAATTTAGCATATTTTTCATTTGTATTAATGTTTGATTGTTATCGTTTGTTATTCCTTTGCATGTACGGTCACATAATGGAGTAATCGTGCAACCTTCCTATTGGTAATGAGGATTTTCATGGGGTTCTCATTCAAGGTACTAGTCTCTGGTTATTTCTCTTAACTCAATCCTAAATAAGCTATGTCATTTTATTTCTAGGTAATGCTAAAGGAATGGGAGAATTTTATTTATTTATTTTATTTATATTTATTTTTTATTTTTTTTAATTTTATTTTTTATTTTTTGGATTTCCAATGTTTTAAAAACATTGGGCTTTCAACAATTTGACTCCAGCATGTACACTACAATTTGACACTCTACCTTATTCCTTCTCCTATCTTTAGTGGCCAACCTGGGGCACTTATCTGCATACTTGTACCACAGGTGCATCTGATTTCTGATGGCCCTGTTGTTCATTTCATTATTTTGTTGAAAGTGGGTGTGTTAAATTTGGCTCCTTGTTTGAGATATTTACAATACCTTTATTACTGTTACTACTATAATGACTCTAATGAGTTATAATTTATAATTGCACTCTTTCCTTTTATATTTATTGGTGTGGTACTGTATTTTGATTGATCTATGGTTTTGTATGTTTTATTCCATTTAATTTATAAGGTTATATAACCTCATATATGTTCTTACAAATGATACCACATGCATATACGGTTGGGATATAATATGTATGATCTAGTTAATCTCGACCAACATTACTTTACTTGATTTCATTTTTAAAATGTAATATAATCTCCCTTTTGGTTTTTATATAAATTTGGAACTCATCTCACCATGAGGTGTTTCTTCTTTGTCAATTTATATAACCAATGAAAAGGTATTTTACCCTTTGTTTTGCAAAATCTTACAATATTAATTTTCCAAAGATATCCTAGCTTTATGATTTTAGGACTCTAAATGAACTGAAGTTAAGTTGTGTATATCACCCTTGGTGAATTTATTTATATTTTATTATAGTTATTTCATATCATTCTTGGTCATTCAAAATTGAATTGGACTATGTTACTTATTCACTTAAGGAAATACGATACCGATTTCTCAGAATATTCCTCCCAAGTGGAACACTAAAGATATGTTATCTATCTATATTTTTAACTAGAATTGTATTAATTCTTTATGAAATATATCTTGTTTATTTTGCGTTACAGTCAAGAATTATAAGCTTTATTTGATAGCTTTACTTTACCTTCTTTTTAAATTTCAAGGGGTCAATCGATTTGATACAAGGAAAACTATTTCAAGCCTAATAGTCTCCAAGGAGTTAGTGATCCAATCAACTCTAAATTTGTCAGACAGACTAGTCACAGTAATGACTATAAATTCCTTTACATGGTGAGGTTATAATTAATCAATTTATAGAAAATTTCTCTTTTCTTTATTTACCTTTTTATCTAGACTAACAGTCAAGAGATATCTCAAATTTAAATTAAAAGAAGCATAAATGTTACACCTTCCTCTAATTTAAAGGTATGCAAGTATTTTAATAAATAAACATAATCATAATAACTCTTCATTGTCCTAGTTTATGTCCTGTAGGATAATCACAACGTCAATTTTCTTTATTAGTTTGGTTCTATTCCCTCCTTTATCACTATAACATGTTCTATAAATTAGTACTCTTTCATGCATGCATATAGGTTTATTAATAAACCATAAAATTATAAAAGAACACAAAACCCACATGTAATTATGATTCAATCAAAACCTTCATATTTTTTTTGAATCAATTATTTATTTTCACCACCCAAAAGCATAGATAGAGTCCCTATTCTTTAGTGCATATATGTTATCGAGGAATAGTGTCCACTCAGATGCTACTATTCCCACTAAGATGGGTGGCTATCTTGGAAACAAACAATCAAAGTCTATTGTTATTTCCTTTTATCAAAATAGACGAGGGGAGAACCAAGAAGACCAACTTGAGTCTTGCGTTTGATTTCCTCTCCTTCTTGATAGAGCTTCGCCACTTCTTCTTTGTTTGCCCAGACTTCAAAACAACCTGTGGAATCATAGCAACATACTACTATGCAAGAAATAAGGATCTAAATTCATAAATAATACAGGATCAGATGTGTATTAACCATATACATGCATGTATAAACAAGTACACAAGAATATGGAAGGAAACAAGAATAGCTTTATTCAGATGAAAAGTAGCAAGAGGATTACAACCATGTGCTCTGACCCAGCATCATCCTTTAGCTAGGAAGCCCTTCTTCACCTCAAGCAAAGCTTAGATCACCCAACACTGTGAATGTACACCAGAAAACCAACAACACTTCTCTATAAGATGCAAAATTCCAGTCTCTAGATCTCTGTGATGAGGGATCCATATATAGATGATTACAGAGAGGTGAGTCATCTTCTGGGATCTTGATTAGTGTCCTCTCTCTGATAGTTCCTGCTTCCACTTAGAGAATGATGATCTCTTACTCATCCCTCGTCGAAAATAGAGAGGCAAGTGTCAGAGGGTAAGCTTCTGGAAGATTCCATGATCTTCCACCTCGCATTTTTGTCCTTACCATTTTTCCACTCCCAACCATCGCACCATACAGAGGAGAAAATCAGTATGCATTGCACCTTGTACATTGGGAAGGTGATATGCATCACACCCTCTGCATTGAGCTTTCAGTATGGTCCAATGTTGACAATTTATGAGCAGTTTTAAGTGGAGAACTTCTGGGAGATGATGTAATCAGTTGACTTTGTTCGTTTAGGCAGTGAAGCAACACTTTTAGGGACTTAGGAGCCCTTAGTTTATGGACATTTATGATTGGGGTTGAAGTGCCCAAAAATGTCTATAAAAATATACATGTATCCAATCTACAAAAGAATAATAGTACTTAGGTAAGTAAACAGTTCTACATAAAAACTCTAAACATGTTAATTACAATTAAAAGCACTATCATTTTCTTCTATCGATACATACCTACAAAAAAATAAATAACAATTGAAAATGTGAACATTAAAAGTAGTACTAGAATTTATAGCTAACCAACCTTCTTGGGGAAAATTAAGGAACCTAGAACTTTCCACCAAACCATGGACTCCCTCTGCTAGTTCCCCTTGAGCTAAGATATTATTGCTCGCTAGAACCAACAAATTCTTTGATTACTAGGAGTTTTGTTTTATAGATCCTTCTTAAAGGACTTCCAACCTTTTGTCTAGGCCTTTTTTCTTTGTTTTCTTGAAAAATGTTATTTTTGTTTTCCTTAAATCATGTCTTTCTCTCTCATTGTGCTTGATTATTCCCCACTTAATATTTTTCTCCAACTAGGTGATTAACATAATCATTCTCTTCTATTATGTTAATTTAACTTTTTAAAATTGTTTTCTCCTAGGCATTTTTAGGAGACTTTTAGGGAATGCCCATCATGTATACTTGACCACTGACAACTTTTTCTAAGATGGAAATAAGTATTCTAAATTCTAGTTCCCTTTCCTGAACATTCCTAATAAGGTTATCTATAACGATAAATTAATCGCATCATCACATAAATCTCATCATGGCTTCCATCACCATTAACCCCAATAATAGTTCAATGTCTAAAAATAATAAATGTTAACAAAAAAATACATATGGGTGTTTCAAACAACACAAGAGAAACAAATAACAAAGAGAAATAATTTAACTATAATGCACAATGGATCACTCCATTTTCATTGTCACTGGCATATGTTTATAGATGTGGAGCAATTTTCTATCTCCTATAATTTGCCAATCATTTCTTGTAGTCTATCAACAATCACTCCATAAATCTCTCATGAGTCATTTCAAATGAAGCATTATTCCAATAAGAAAGAGTAATGGGAAGCAACACCCTTTTATCCTTATTTTACTAGCTCTTTGTCACCTTTCAAGGAAGCTTGCAATGACTTTCAATGGTGAAATATTTGAAAGTTCAAAATTTTTATGCAATCAAGCTTGGAAACATGAGTGAATTCCAATTAGAAATTTGTAATATGGTGATGTATTTATTCTCTTTGATGAATTAGTAACCCAAAACATGTATTTATAGAGGTTTCTTTGAGTAATCATGGTGGTTGCCCCATTGAATGTAGGTGGATGGTAACACTTGGAATGAATATGATGGAGCTTTAGAATTTGTAAGAACCCATAAACAAATTGTTTCGAGCCTCGATCCTTGCCATTCATACCATGCATGTACCATAGTCACTATTTGGTGATATTTACCACACCTTTCGCTGTTCGTCTATCGTCTGTAGAGATTTGTGCCACCACCAAAGGAGAAATTACATGAATCATACAAGAGATGAAGTGTGTGTTTCTATGACTAACAAAAATAACACTTTATAATGTTAACCAACTACTTTTTGAGATGATAACTAATAACCTTACGGAACCTTCAAGTGGATGGATAAATGACATCCTCTGGAAATACATTGTAACATTGTATGAGTATTTTTTTCCTGGTAATTGTTTCCTCATGAGGTTAGGTTAGTAGTTGATGCAAATTCAAAAATAAACATTGTCTTCTATATTTCAGACTCCCTATTATGAAATAGTTAGGAAGAGAGACGAGTTGAGGGAGAAAGCATGCCTTGCAAATGATGGAAAAAGATCAATTATCAAACATACATAGCCTGAAGAAATATAAACAATATACAAGAAATGTAAACAATATACAAACGAGCAAAGTAGGGAACATGCTAATGATCATATTCATATATATAATCTTGGTCTCTTGGATAAAATACATTTTCATGCATTATGTACAAAATGTAGCATATAGAGTAGCTCAGTGGGATACAAATATGGAACTAATATATATGAATGTATAATAGCTGGAGTAAGTTTATTTTCTCAGCAACCAAAAAAACGTATAGAGACTTTGCATCTGCAATTTCCAAACTCAATGGATCATTTATATATATCTTTGACTTTTCATATGGATAAACAAAATGTTTTGTACTAAGTTTGCACTAAGATTATTGTTTTTTTGTTTGATTTCGATGGTTTGATCTTCTCTATCCAATATGTATCCATGAACCAAAATTTTAGTAGGCTTGAGCAACTTGTACACACTTCAGAATGTTGATTTAGAACTGCAATAATGTATGCCTATGTTTTTCTTTGCGATGTTGTCCTAAAACTACAATACTGCATCCCTGCAATGTAAATTTGATGAACACCAAAAAAACTTTCCTAAATTTTTTTGTGGCCCTTGTTAAATTTTCAAAGACATATTTTTGTTCATTTGTTTTATTTCAACTAACATCTTTGAGCTTACATCCATGTGATTTAGTTATATTGATCAAACAATATTGAGAAGATTCTACCAAATTGCATAATTCCATAGGGATAACAGTATTTTAGTATAATGCCACAAAAATCATTATTCCTTCTAAGCAGTCATTGTCAACCATTTTGTTCTTAAACTATTTACTTAAAAAAAACATGTCCAATTGCTGAGACTGAAAACATATCATATCATCTACCGGTCTTCTGTTTGTTGCAAACCATTGATATGAGAATATGTCATTGTTGAAGTGTTAATCTCAAACAAATGATTTAATCTAAAACAAAATAACACAACAAACTACTTCAGTAGAATAATCACAAGCAATCACCTTAGCATCAACTAAGAGTTCAATGACGTAGAATTTAATATTAAATTCAAAATATTGATATATTGATATAGAATAATCACAAACAATCGCCATAGCATCAACTTAGATTCAATGACTTAGAATTTAATATTTAAATTCAAATTAATGATAACTGATATAGGTAGCAGTTTTGCATATGGAGTTCTGTTTGGTTTATTTATTGACTAATATTATATTGATTTTTTAAATTAATGTAGGATCTATTTTAATTGTTCATCTATCAAGTATTGAGAGATATAGTCATTTTATGATATGCAAGCTTCGTTTTAGAAGGAAAATTTTGGAAAAAAAACCTGTAATTTTTCATTATTCAAATTGTATTTTAATAAGTAACTAAATTATTTTACATTTAATTAGTTTTTCTTTTCAACTTCGAAATATTTATATGAACTACACACTTCTTTGTATCTATGTATGTGTATATTGAAATATTTTAGTTAATATGGATATTTAGTGTTTATTTAAATTCTATAATGAAATATTTATAGAGAAATAAAAATTGCATAAAGCATCAAATATTTTTGGAGAATGAAAGTGAAATATTTTTACCACATCTCTTTCATACTAGATAGCAATATTAGAAATGAGTTGTGCGAATATAATAAGAATAAGATTATTAAAAGTAACTAAATATGTATAATCATTTTTGTTATTAGTATAGCCTATACTAATTTTTTTTAGTATTTTTTATAATATACATGTGTCCATTCAACATTAAGAATATACAAAATAACACGTTGCCCTTTAAGTTGTGTCTCCCATTGTAATATATTTTATGTAAATATATTGTTTTTTATATTGAAAAAAACAAAATTTGTAATTATACATAATATATATACATTATTGTATTACAACTACAATACCCAACAAACAACAT
Source organism: Pinus taeda (assembly GCA_000404065.3). Lineage (NCBI taxonomy): Eukaryota > Viridiplantae > Streptophyta > Pinopsida > Pinales > Pinaceae > Pinus > Pinus taeda. The sequence continues at coordinate 158,548 of APFE030589842.1, read as the reverse complement.
ATATATTTAGGTAGATAGAGTTCAATGTTCTAAAATTTAAAAATAAATTTAAAATGAGTTATATGTTAAGTGATGTAACTATTTTTGATATATTTACTTCTTTCTTTATTTATTAAACTAATATACATTAATATTAAGTGTTAGGTCCCTATATACTGTGTAACCCTTATTGTTATTAGTACAACCCTCTTATTATATTGTTGTGCCCATGTAGTCCCCATATTGTTATTATTGTGCCCCATATAAACCCACTATTGTTATTATGGTGACATTACTATTGTTATGCCGGCTTTGATTATATTATGACCCCTTAGCTTCCTATATATAGAAAGTAGGTCTTGTAATTTGTATCATCCAAGAATTGTTCATTTGTGGCTTGTCATGACAAAGCTTCTAAATAAAGAAAAACGAGGTGTAATTGCACAATTATGTTTACTAGAGGATCCCACATTAAAATCATGTATTTCTATAGATCTCCAAAATGTCTTGGACAATCATTCCAAGGTATTTGAGACTCCCAAATGTCTCCCACCTATTCGTGATGACGATCATGCTATTCATTTGATTTCAGGAAGTGTTCCTCCAAACATCAGGCCTTACATATATCCATTTGCCCAAAGGAGTGGGAACTCATTCAAAAGTTGCATAAGGTCCCAGTTCAAACATTATTTCGAGAACTTGACAAGGAAGGAAAAATCATATTGGAACCTGAAGCAATCATAGAACCAAGAAATCAAAAACTATGAAATAGATAAATTTCAGAGTATCTCATCAAGTGGAAGAACTTAACAGCTGAAGATTCAACATGACAGGACAAGAATCTATAGAGAAGCATCAAGAACTACTCAATAGTTGAGGATAACACTTTTTGAATGAGAGGGGCATGTTAGGTCCCTATACTACTAGTTTAACCCCTTATTTCTATTAGTACAACCCCCTTATTATGTTGTTGTGCCCATGTAGTCCCCATATTGTTATTACTGTGCCCCATAGAAGCCCACTATTGTTATTATTGTGCCCTTACATTATTATTATTATGTCGGCTATGATTATATCATGACCCCTTAGACTCCTATATATAGAAAGGAGGTCTTGTCATTTGTATCACCCAAGAATTGTTCATTTGTGTAATGTAAAGGAGGTTTCCCCCTCGAAGAGTATTATTTCTAAGGCATTCATCTATCTTTTCTATCTTTGTAAGCTAGTTTCATAACATAATGATGAAGTAAATATATAGGTCTTTTTAAGTTAATATGGATTTAAATTAAGTGATGTAATTTTTTCAAGTGAAACATTTTTTTAAATGAAAAGAAAAAATAACTCTCTCTCATCTATTGATAAGCATATTAATAATCTCATGATTATGTTTATAATTTCTCATATTTAATCGTATTTTAACATATATGATTTCGCATTATATTATATATATATATATAGACAAGTCAAAGAGATCAATATCTAAGATGAAAAAACCACTTCTATATTACAAAAATTGAAAAAAATGTTTGCATTCTCTAATTGATTTGAACCTTTGATGCCTATGCTCTCAATATATATACATATTGTTGGGATATATTTTCTGGGGGCTTCTATATTTCCAAATTGTGGATGAGGATTTGTTGACTCTTTTAATTTTTTTTAATTGATGACCTAGATTGACTCTTAAGGGAAAATGCTCAGAATATGCCTAGTCTGAATCCTTATCAAGGGTTGTAGTGTGTTATAGAGTTAGGATGTGTATTCATTTGTATATAGGAAAATTTTATTTAGCAAAATGGTCAATTTTACAATAATTTGTGTAATTCATTTTTTTTTCTGAAATTAATGTTGACCCATAACCTTTTTATACATGGTTACTCATGTAAATCTGTCCATTGGTAAGACATTCTTCATGTTGCAATAGTTTTATTCTAATTAAAGTATGTAACTAAGAAACCAAAATAAAAATGATACAATAAATTTATGCTCTAGAATTTTACAAAAGAAATATAATTTTTTTTTGGCTACCAAAACTCAACATGATATATTCTAATTCTAGATAAACAAAAAGTGATAGTTGTGTTTAGCTTATATCGATGTTTCCAAAGGGACATACAAATTAAAGATATCCACATAAAATCGACTATGAAATTGATGAGCTTGGAAAGAGATGCCCACTGAATATGCACTAGAGGTCTATTATGCCCTAAGATTAACAAAGAGACTAGAGAAGTGGAATGTTGAGGAAAAAATCTAGGAGTAGGGAGGCCGAATTAGGGGGGATTGGCTTGAATCTTCACAAAAAGGAAGAGGGAAACTGTAGTGGGTATGGAAGGTTCCATGACAATTTTTATATCACATAAATGTAAATATAATCATATAATCATTAAAATTTAATTCAATTAATTAAATATTTAAATTTAATTTTAAAATATGTTTATTAATTACAATGAAGGCTATCCTTTTTTAAATGGTGCCTAGGCATTGTCTTCCAATTTTTCATCTCCATTTACAATGCCTCTCTGATGTTTTGGTATGGGTCAACTTTAACTTAAGAAACAAAATGAATTGCACATCTCATTGTAAAATGGACTTACACATCCTATAAATAATAATTAGGAACTTATCATGGAGGAACTTACTAGAATTGGAATAATCTCAAATCCCTAGGAAATCAGTGGGTGGGAAGCCACATTGCACTAATATTATTTTTTAAATTTATTAAAAGTAATGGACCATTTTGCTAAGTAAAATGTTCCTATATATAAATAAACATTATAAATAATAATTGGGAACTTATCATGCAGGAAGTTATTAGAATTGGAGTAATCTCAAATCCCTAGGACATTGGTGGGCGAGGAGCAAGTCTAATTTTTATAATTTATTAAAATTCAATGCAGCCTAACAAACTTTGTAATACACTATAGTCATTGATAATACATATGTATATATTCTTATTCATAAATAAGAATACATATATCCATTTGCATATATCAGCTAAATAACACATGAGGTTTGAACACGAATCAACATACAA
>APFE030589842.1:116658-153986 GCA_000404065.3 Pinus taeda | reverse complement strand
TTTTACAATTATATTACATTTTTAAATGAGTAAGAAACAAAAAATAAATATGGATCACTATAATATGATATTGAACATAAAATATAAGTAAGCAAGTTCATGCAACAGATCAATTACATAAGTCATACACATTTACAAGAAAAGAGTTCTTATTTTATTCAAATATAATGAATTATCTTCATCTTGGAACTAGGAAAGATAGAAGGGTTTTACATAGGTATAAAACATTTTACAAGAAAATTATTCTTATTTTATTAAAATATAATGAATTATCATCATCTTGGAACTAAGAAAGGCACACGGGTTTTACATAGGTCGATATATCTAAACAAAATATATATATATATATTCATTTTTAGGATGTTGTTATGTACCTTCATGTTTAAAATCTGTGATACCTATGGTGTAGTGGGGAAGAGACACCTTAAATCAAATTTGATTTAAAAAGAAATTTTCAGCATGGTGTTTTACTCTTTTCTTGATTTCTAACATATTAATAAATATATATAAAAATTACATTAAATTTTGTATTTTTAAATATTTCCGTTAGTTGCTTAAGGTATTTTTTAGGTAGAATGATATAAAATGTTTAATTGAAAAATTATATGGGATTAATTTTGATTTTTTAAAACCAATTTACAGCTAGACCATAACCTAACTATTTTATTTATATAACAGAAAATATAGAATTTTTTGGTGACATTGGTAAAGAAATTATGACTTTGGGAATTCTTAAAATAACTCTCACACAAAATTGCTTTAACTTCTTATGATAAAGTCACACCTTAAATCATGTTCAACTTGAGCTGATATTGGGTTTTTTTGTTTAGGCTTCACATAAATACTTCTTAACTATAATTAACTTACATGGTCATTCGTTATGTTGAGACCCGCATGAGGTATACAAAGGCAACCATAATTACTTCTACAAAGATGAGAAAGAAAGAGAGAAAATTTTAACATCCACAAGGCTCAAGATAGCCTATGGGACCTCTTTTAGAGTGAAAAACTTGAAAAAGGGTATGCACCTCAATAGATATAATCCTCTTCAAAATGGATCTATATTGGTTCTTTATATGCATATAGCATGTGTAACTTTTTATTTTTTTAAAATGAATTTTTGAATGAATAAATGGATACAATGCCTCAGAAATAGCTTATGGGACCTTTTGGAGTGCAAAACTTGGAAAAAGGTATACACCTTAATAGATTTAATCCTGTTCAAAATGGATCTATATTGGTTCTTTATATGCATATAACATGTGTAACTTTTCATTTTTAAAACGATATTTTTCAAGTCATAAATGGATGCAATGCCTTAGAAATTTTACTTCGGCAGTTGGATTGTGTACACTACATCACATAAATTTTCATTTCCAACTAATATTTGCTTGACAAAATTTAAATTTAAATTTAAAACTTGAATTAATGATTCCAAATTAATTCAAAATTTTTAAAAGAAGATAGTTAAAAGTCTAAAAAAAGCCGTTCATTATGTAGATTGCATAATATCATGGAATCTAAAGGTCACTCCAACGAAAGATGCTCTTTATTTAATCTCATTATCAACACACACTAAATTTAGTCATTTCCTTTGTGCAATTACATTTTTTGTTCACATGAGTGCATGAGGACCTTTGGTAATATTTATCCTCATTACCTTGCATGTTATAGCTTTAACATAATATGTATATAATATTTGACATAGTGGTATGATTGGAAAAAAAATATTTAGCTAGGTAGTTCCAACAACATCTTTGAGAGAGGAATCGACACAAGTGTGAGACTATTGCAAGCTTGAACACATTTCCTCACTTCCATCTTCCACCGTTTAGGTTGTTATCTTTCCTTTGTTGCAACATTTTTGCAGTAACATCATAGGCATGGTCAATTCCTTTGGTTTATCTTCGCACTTTCAGGGGCAACTCCAAGTATAAATGTTTGTAATTGTTTTGAGAGGTGTATACAAAAATAAGTTGTTCTAGGATACATTTAATAATAATAAAATTAATATTTATATTAACATGTTAAATAGCAATAGACAAAAAATCCTTCAATATCTACCAATAAATAAAATAGTGCTACATTCGATCTTAATTATATGAAATTTTAAAAGTAGTAATAACAAAAATAATTAATTAATTATATTTATTTTTAGAAAGAGAGACGTTCTATGTATATATTCTATCAGGTACATAGAAAAAAGAATGGTCTAAATATTTTATTTGTATGTTGTTTAAAATGAAGGTGATGTGTTATTTCTTTCACACTTAGCATAGAGTTGATACATAAGCAATATCTATATATATATATATATATGTATATGCATGCTTGGGGTAGCTCAATTGGCAGTGGCCATGGAAATGAAGTCTCACTGAACTTGATGTTTTGGGTTCAAATGTTGTGCTATCCCCCCGATTAGCGTGAGAAGTTCGACATGATGAAGATGTAGTCCTACCAAGCTTATACATATATAACATAGATCCACTTTAACTATATAGTTATCAAACACCTAGAGGGCTAAAATATTTTGTGGTGGAAAACATCTGTCAAGTTTTACAGCTTAAAAGAAGTTTACAACTCATTATATATGTAAGACTCTTTTCTCACTAATTTCCATTATAATTTTTGTTTCATTTAATGTTTTTAATTCACCATTCTATTGTGTGAGGCCCATCTCTATTTACGCCTTTGTTGCTATAACCTTAAACGGTTTCCAATAAACATATTTATATTAGCCTAATGGATTTTCTACAACATTCAAAATATACAGGGTGTAATATTTAAAAAAATTGTCTTATCACTAGACTAATGTTGGATATATATGAGTATAAGTTAAATTTTAGCTTATAATTTATGTGGTTATGATGTGTTAGTCCTAATCCCATGAAATTATAATGTAAGTGTTACCTTGTTTTGATATGCGCAAGAGTTAGGGCTTAGTGCACAAATACGTATACGACACCTCATCCTAGTGATGAGGTCAATAAACGAATGGATGGAAATGATATTAGGGTTGAATGTAATGGTGGTCGATATGTCCTTTAGGTGGTTAGGGTAACCACCTAAACCCCACCTATAATTTGGTCATCGGTTTTTGTTCAGAGTCCTATTGTAACATAATTTGGTTTTCATAAGTTAGCATATTAGTCAAAAATAATGTTAAAATGATAAGCTGGGATATGGATGCAAAAGAAAGATGAATTAAAATCTTAGGACAATTTATATTTTATACGCATCCATATTAATAAAATGATAGGTGTTAGCTTCCGTAAATAAAGAAGGAAAGATAAAATAAAATGCTAGGGAAGCAAAAAGGAATAAAAGGCTTCATTTTCATACAAACAATAAACACAATGCCTGGTAGTCCAAATGTGCCACATCAAGAAAATGTCAAATCGGGTTAATATATGATTAATTCTTTAAATCGGGATTAATTATTTGTTATAAGCTTTGGCATTTCAATTATAATATGACACGTAGGTTTGATTTGACACAAATACATAAACAAAAAAAAGTCTTGTCAGTTTCGAATAACGAAGGCACATGATTCGATGGTTGATCAACTCCCCGCTCAGTTCAACTATGGGGAGATATTTCACACCCCGCTCGAATATTTCACATTAATGTGATGGGGGGGTCTGCAAATTGTTTTCCATTGTGGACTCCTTGACCTTACGTGTTCCTCTCACATCTCTTTTCACCCCCCCTACCCTGCACAAAACCACAAATGACTCCCTAACGCCCCCGCAAACCAGTCATGGTTTTCTCCGCCAATGACTTTTTCACCCCGCTAAAAGGTCATTATCCCTCTACGAATCCCAAGCTGATAGCTCACCTATCCATTTCTTATTCCTCTCATCCATTACCTATTTACACATTTATCCCTCGCTTGACATACCGTTGTATCCATTTGTTGTAGTCCCACTCCCTTGCATTTGAAGCTGCTATGGTTAATAACAAAATCATTACCCCTTCCTGCATCTTATAAATAAAATGAAACTAGCCTCATTGTCACTTTCTTCTAATTATTCTCCATTGTTTGCAAGTATAAAGTGATTGCAAAACATCTGATCTTTTTCTCAGACTATCACTTATAACCATATTTCTTCCTGTCTGCCACAATGGCCCCAAAAGAAAAATCCAAGAAGAAAACCAGAGAGGAAAGTCTTGTCACCCTGAACCAGCTTGACCTTGACCATATTTTGATTGTTGATTCACTACTCAAGGTTGTAGAGGCCATGTGTGAGTTTCATTTCTATGAACTACACTGATGGCTTAAGTAAAATTATCTGGACCAACAAGATTCGATTAGGTTTTGGGAGTCCCTACTACCTTTTTATAGTTTCCCAAAGATATGTGAATTCCCTGATCTTATTACCTGGTGTCAAGCCAAGTATGACCCTTTGAGAAGGGAATTCATGTCTTAGAATGGAGACATTTTGATAACAATTTCTACTCAAACTATAAATGAAATGCTTTTAGTCCCTCAAATTGACTACATGACCCAATTCTCACCAACAACGCTTATGGATCTATACGATAAGTTAACTTTGCAATAGAGAGCCCAAATATTTGAAATATTTTTGCTTGAAGATGTAGAATTGCCCAAAAGAATCCACCTTATTCCTCTGCTATGTTTCTTGAAGCCTCTAGACATTGCATTTCCCTGCTTTCCTATTTATTAAGGTACCTTGATGACTAGTCTGTAGGATGACGTAATCCTTGGTTTCTTATAATCCTTCAATAAATAACAACAATGATCATTCATGTATAATTACAACCAATTTTTGGCTGACAATATACATGAACAATTCATGAACTTCACTATGTATCGAGTGTTCAATTACAACTTTGTAATTGTCTACATCCTTTTTGTCCAACTTGGTGATCTATTACCAATAAAACTCAGCAAGTAGGAGGAATAAGGAGTGAACCAATCACTGATTCACTCGAGAGAAATGGTCAGGGAAACTTCTACCACCTCATCCTTTACAGAATTTGTGGATGCATTTTTACATCGAGTGGTACAACTCCTTAACAATTAGACAAAGCCCAGAATTGGGAATGAAATTAAAAGGATCCTACACCTAAGTGAAGAAACCAAGACTAGTGACCAATATTTATACTAGAATTACACTGACATAAGAATATATGGTTGTGAGCTTGCACCATACAAGCTACCTAAATATGCTCCTTTGAGAATATTTTCTCTAGAATATATCAAGCAGATGATTCACATCGATGAGCTACCTGGTCCTATGATAATTTTTGCATCATTTCTACCTTAAGGGTTAGTTTCAAGAAATTTAAAAGTGTATGAATCAAGAAATATGAATTGATGGAATTCTTCAAGAGGGAGATGAGCAAGTTGTGCCTACTTCCAATACCCAGACTCCAATTGCTTAGAACAAGCCACAGAAGAGGTAGAGAGAGGAAAGTTCATCCCCTAAAGATGTGCTGAAAGGATTCATTTTTCAGCAAAATAAGCCTAAAGCCAGCTTGATCACATCAGCAGAAGAGACTCCACTAGTGATCATTGATCTTGGAGACCCAGAAGTATCAACATCAATAGGAGTTAGTACATCAACCACTCCTCCCATAGTTAGTTCTTCAACTACTCCTCCTACAACTTCACCTTCTAGAGAGCCTCTAGAAATTATTCAGTCAACAGGAACCAACACTTCAAACGATTCAAACATATTTTCAAGGTTCTTATAAATTAAGTAGAAAAATGAGACTTTAAAGTCCAATGTCTGCAGTCAATTCTGGAAGCAAACTTCAACTTCCCAACATATGCTCCTTTCTTCTTTAGACAGTGTGAAGGGCATAATGCAAATGGCTTTCTTGCAAGCCGATATTCCATTTCCTCAATCACCATCTGATTACAAGAAGATTGTGTTTTCATTTGACACTAGTCAAATCCATCCAATTGACCAGATGGACATGCATAGAGAAACTCGTGAGATCTTATTTTCTATTATAACAACCACAACCATGTCTCTTTCTAAACTTAGGACTCCACTATCAAATGTTTAGTCCCAAATTAAGTTAGGAAGGATATCCTCTCTAGCTAAGGACAATAGAATAAAATCACTACTAGATTTTGTGATTAAAGTGGGATATGATCCCAAGGATGTAAAAGCTACATAACTACTTCTTAAGAAGAAAGATGCAGACATTAGTGCATTGAAGAAACATTTTAAGTTTCCTTCAACTACAGATCCCCTCACCAAGGATATGGTAGAAACTGAAGAACAAAAGGAGGATATGGTCAAACTTATTATTAAGTAGAATATATAGTTGAAGAATATGGAAGAACAGATTGAAGACCTATTGAAGAAGAAGGAAATAGCAGAATTTTCCATGGTGCCCATTATAGCAATCTGAATAGAAGTTGCAGGTACAGAGCGTAGTTCCTCATCTATAACTATTGAGTCTACATCAACAACAGCTGACCCAAGTAGATTAACATAGGAACTGTTAATCTAGAGTCAAGAAAACCAAAAGCTACTTTATAAATTCAAAATATACAATTGCATAAAGTAGAAAATGATACTAAGTATCTCAAAGAAAAGCAGAAGACTCACAAATTAGAGCTTAAAATCTAGAAGTTGGAGAGTGATTCACTGATGACAGACACTATGGCTCATGCCAAGGGGAGCATTTCAACAAAAATCACTCAATCCATGACAGATGTATGGCCATCCATACATAGTAATTTTGAGCAGCAAGAACTCATTAGTAGATGCAGAGCAATGATTGAAGAACAAAAAGCAGCCTTGGTGACCAAGCTAGCAGAAGCCATAAATATGATCAAGGTTTTAAATTCAAAGATCAAAGAAGAATTAGAAGAAATAAACATCTCTGACAAAACAACTACCATCTTAGAGATAAAAAAGGTATTACAGAAAAATAATTTAATCAATCAATTGGAAACTAAGTGTCAACCCCTAGAGATTTATGTCAAGAGGTTTCATTCAAAACTTAATGTTTGAAGTAGAAAGGATTGCCATGATTAGTAGGTTTGAATGATAAGTTGATTATATTAGACGATTAATGCAAAGATTTATATGCTATTGCAGTAGGCAGATGCAATTTACAGGAGTGAAAGGACAAATAATAGGGAGGGATTTCCTAGAAGCCTTGGAATATGATTTAACCATCGTACATTAAATCAGGCACTTGTTTCTCACCAAACCTAATTCAAAACATATACAGAGGTGGATGAAACGTTTAGGAACATGGTAAATGGAGAAATCCAAAATGAACAAAGATGGGTCATTTGTGTGAAACAACTTAGTAATTCCTCATTGTCATAGGAGGACAACTCATCAGTGTTTTCAGGCCAAATCATCAACAAATTCCAAATGGATAGAGCCACCTCTTCAGCTGTTTTTCCGTTCCTATTATATTGTTCTATTTTTGTAATTTTGTACTATTTGGTATTTTCTTCCAAATAGATTGTAGATCTTTTGTAAAGTTTTGTCTAAATAACTCCTCCTTTGAGTTACTGTGGGTTGAACCCTTGAACACATGATTAAGAATATTTGTACTAAGCTGGAGCATTTTTGAGATTATAAAGGATTCTGGATTTGCCTCATATGGTCTGTCTCCCAGTGAGTTGTATTTCATCGTGTCTATACATTATGTTTTCTTCATATAAATCAATTCTTGTGCAGTCATCCAATTTAAAACTTAATTGAATATCAGTTTCATTTTGAATCCTTTGTGAAGTTGTAATTTAAATAAGCGACTAATTTAAACAACTATTTTTTTTTGTAAATTCCTCTTTGAATATAAATTACACTAGATATCTATAATAGTTCAATTATATTTTGTTTATTAAGAGAGCATTGTTTTCTTAATTTCTTCTTGTAAATGGTTAAGTATTCAGTTTGAATATAAAATCAATTATACCTCTCCATACTCTACTTCTCCATTGCATCAAAATCAAACTAATCATGTGCAGTTAAATAAAAGCCTTTCATTTTATCAAAAAACCTTTATAAGTTTAAAGCACCTGTTTATAAATTGTTCATTGGTCATCCAATCACTCAATAAAACAAAACATTATAGATGCTTTGGCATAGATAATTGACCTTAGGTTACCTCAAAGGACAACATCAGATTGGTGTCGTTGTCGGGGAGCGAAGGATTGAAAGCTAGATTTTCCCTAGGGTAATGATTCTTCCTTTCCTTTAAGGTGATTAAAGCATAAGGATATAGGTCAAAGCCTTTCACTTGGTGATTCCAGTGGTCCAAGTTGGCTCCTTTTAAGTATACTAGATCACATTATGTTTCAACAATTGTCAATCCTCTACCAGATTCAGAAAGACTTATTAGGGAGCCTCTTAAAGGAGAAGACATAGAACCACTTCTTCTTCTTTAGCATTACACCCTGAAGACATCTCATATGTATATCCTTTTTAATTTGTTCCATCCCATCTTGATTGGATTGGACTACCTTGTATGGTTTCTGAACTCCATTCTAGAGGAGTAGATCTTCCATCATCCTTTTTAATACAATCACTTGAGCCATATCAAGTCCCATCCATTCCTATCAAATAACCTTCATCTGAGGACAAATTGGGTTTTTATTTACCTGAATTCTAGCATACAGACTTCATTTATCTAACTCCTTATTATATTGCATCAACCTCTACTAATCTTGAAGAGACATTTTCTATTTATTGAAATCCTTTTTTTGATAATAAGGAAGACTTTCCACCAAGAATTCAGAAGTTGGTTATTAAAACCGATTTGAAATCATCAAGGAGGTCTCCTCCATCTTTCTCTCCTCCATAGAATAATACCCCTACCGATTCATCTTCATCCCCTTCATCTTCATCATCTTTCTCTTCCTCGTCATCATCCACTTAGTCACCCCAGACTCCACTTGGTATTATGGCTTTTCAACCCATTATGCAAGCAAGGTATGGTGCTCTAGTTCTCCCTGCAGACTTGGCAAATTTTCCTGATGGATATCTAAAACATCTACCAATATTTAATGGACAAACATGTCCCTCAGTAGAGGATCATGTATAAACTTTCCTACATTTTGCTAGCAATATGAACATAGAACAGGGAGATGGTTATATGAGATTATTTGTGTAATCGTTAGAGGAAATGTTAGGATCTGGTTTAAGCAACTTAGAGCTCACTCTATTAGAACATGGAATGAGCTCATACCTATCTTTAAAAACCAATGAGGGGTAAATAAAGATCATGTTTACTTTATGACTGAATTTGAAGAATTGAAGAGAATCCCTGTTGAGCCAGTTGTTGAATTCATCAAAATATTAAATCAACTCTATCATAAAATGCCTACTGATAGTAAACCACCAGTAGTAGCTACAAAAGTCAGATTTTCCAAAGGATCTAAAGATGACTTTGTAGTCATGCTAAGAGAAAGGGTATCTAACACATTTGAAGACATGCAGACAAATTCTATAAAGGTAGAAGCTAATAGGTCAACTTCTAGAAAACTTAAAGCTAAAGTAGATAAAGAAGAAAGAAAATTAAAATCTAGGATTGATGACTCATCTTCTTCCAAATCTAAACTTGAAGATCAGAAAATTGATGAAAATACATCTTTACATAGAAGCCTTTCGAATAGGACTTATAATATTGAAACACACCCTCGAACTACTCAACAACCTATTGTCACACCTCAAGCTCAAACTCAATTCTGAATAACTCCTCAAATGTAGATTCTTCAGAGACTAGGTTCTGATCAAAACATTCAACCACCCTTATTGATTGATGACCAATAGCCAAAGGATATAGGCCCTTTAATCATTGAAGATATCAATAATATTGATTCTTCAATAGTACAAATGGAAATAGTCCCTTCATCTTCACCTTAGTCTTTTTAATAAGAAGAAGGAGATGCTCAACTTTCAAAATACCAAGCATCCTCTGAGTTTTTTATTGTAGAATTGAATTTCTATCTAAGACCTAGATCAGGTCCAGGTAGACCTTCAAAATCTACCAATATAATTGAAACTGCGATAAAATGCATTCAAACACAAACTCCAAAACCTCAGACCACTAAGCCATCAACTGAAACCTTTTCATCTAATAAGAGCATTTTGACAACTTGAAATATTGAAAAGGAATTGGAAAGGGTCAAGTTCCCTATCCCTTTAGCTGCACTTTACAAAAACCCTGGTTACAAAAATCAAGTGTCTAAATTGATACAGTGTTCTAGTCTATATGTTAAGGGAGATGTTATTATTTTGCAAGATGAAAAACCCTCGGTAGTGTTTGGCCCTAGTTTTGATATGATTTATGATATTGTTCCACCATTTTATGTAACTTCAAAGGTTCATGACATTCTTTTTTCTAACTGCATGTTGGACTCTGGATCTTGTCATAACCTTATGCCAAAGGTGATTATGAACCAACTTCATTTACAAGTTACTCATTCTTACCATGATCTTTACACCTTTGATTCAAAGAAAGTACTATGCCTAAGATTAATCAAAGACCTAGTTGTGACCTTAGCCCAAATGCCTATCAAGAGTATAGTTTTAGACATAGTTGTCATGAATATTCCTGCCAAGTTTGGCATGCTCCTATCTAAATAATGTTGTTCTAAACTTGGAGAATCACTTCAGAGGAACATGTCTTTTTCTACTATCCTAGTCTATGGTGGTGAACATTTAAGGTTATATAGGGAGGTCAGATTCCTTCATACTATTTGTAGCCGTGATCAAGTAAAAAACCACCCTATTTATGCAATAGGTCTAGATTTTGGTTGATTTTAGTTATCTTCACAAAATTTATCAAATACTCAACTCACCATTAGAAATATAGTTTCCAAACCTAAAATTGTAGAATCATATATCTTGACACTTTATTTTGATGGCTCTTGCTTAAAGGAAGAAGGAGCAGGAATTGTTTTAATTTCACCAAATAAAGAAAAGATCACTCAATCATGTGAACTTGAATTTGAGGTGACGAATAATGTTGCTAAGTATGAGGCTTTTCTTCTTAGTCCTTAGCTAGCTAAGAGTCTAAAGGTTCAAAACTTGAGTGTATTTTTTTATTCTGAGCTAATAGTGAAGTAGGTTAGAAATTTGCATCAAACAAAACACCCGAGGCTTAGGTCCTATAGAAATAAAGATTGGGACACAATTGAAAATTTCTTCTGAAGATTTAACATAACTGTTATTCCCAGAGATGAAACTATGCGTGCTGACTCACTAGTTGTCTTAGCGAGCTCTTTTAAAATCCCTGAGCTAATATTGTTAGAATATCATATTCATGTCAAGTATCGACCATAAATTCCTGATAACCTTAAACACTGTTAGATTTTTGAATATGATGAACAATTAAAATCTTTCCTTCAAGTCATTCATGAATTCTCAAATATGCATATTGAAGAAGATCAAAAAGATGTTCAGGAATCAAATCACGAAAATCTAGAATCTTTGTTCAGTCCCCAAATTCTTGATCATGATATCATCCAATTATCTAATAATTCCATCCCTAAAGGATCAGTTCCATTGGAAAAACTATTTGATAATAATGATGTTTCTAAAACCCCTTGTTTAATTCACCTAAAGAAGAAATAAAAGAATGCAATATTGGGACTTTGAATGATGTGAGAAATGTTAAATCGTCATCAACCTTACCTTTGGATGAAAAGTAAAATACTTCAATCTTCTTAAAAATTACAAAGATATTTTTGCTTGGTCTTATAATGAGTTAAAAAGTTATGGTACATCTTTGATTGAGCATAAGATTCCTTTGAAACTAGAATCAAGACCCTTTCAACAAAAACTAAGAAGATCCAATCCTATACTACTTCCAACTATTGAGAAATAGCTTAAAAAGATTCTTGATGCTCATATCATAGTACCTTTAAGGTACTCCTTCTGGGTAGCTAACTTAGTTCCTGTTAGAAAGAAAAATGGTGAGATTAGGCTATGTGTAGATTTTTGAAACCTGAACAAATCATCCCTTAAGGATGACTATCCATTGCAAAATGGATCATCGATGGTAGATGGATTCTCTGGTTACAATGAGATCATGGTAAGTCAAACTGACTAAGACAAAAATGCTTTCACCACTCCTTTGGGGTACATTTAAGTATGCTAAAATGCCATTTGAGTTGACAAATGCCAGAGCCACTTTCTAGAGAGCCATGGATCTAGAATTTGTAGGTAAAACATCTTAATTTACTGTCATTTATTTAGATGATTTAATTTCTTTCTCTGATTCTAATGAAAATCATTTAAAACAACTAAGCAATGTTTTTGATAGGTGCAAGAAATTTGGCATATCCATCAAATCCGAAGAAATGTTTATTTTCTTTAGAGGAAGGGAAATTACTAGGGCATATAATCTCCAAGGAGGAAGTTATAATTGACCCAAAGAGAGTTTCAGCTATTCAGACCCTATCTCTACCAAGGAATAAGAAAGAGATACAAACCTTCCTTGCAAAGATTAATTTTCTCAAAAGGTTCATCCCTAATTATGCAGAGATAGTTAAGGATATAACTGATATTGTAAAAAAAAACAATGAAGTGAAATGGACAGTTTCTGCTAGATATGCTTTTGATCAAATAAAAAAGGCTATATCTAAGCCTCCTACATTAGCCGGTCCTGATTATTCTTCACCTTTTAGCATATTTTCTTTTACATCCAAGACAACCTTAGCTATTGTACCTTTACAGAAGAACACAAATGGTGATGACCAGCATATAGCCTTCTTTTCCAAAGTTATGAGGGATGCTGAACTTAGGTATGATATTATTGAAAAACAAGCTTATGCTTTAATTCAAGCCCTCAAAGCCTTTAGAACCTATGTCCTGCATTCACACATTATAGCTTATGTCCCTAATCATGTTGTTAAAATTGCTTTGACCCAGCCTGATATTGATGGAAGAAGGGGGAGATGGATCGCTAAAATCCTTGAACTTGACCTTGAAATTAAGACCACAAAGCTAGTAAAGGGCCAAGACCTCGCCAAATTGTTAGTTGAATCCAATTGCAAAGTATTGGGGATAAATCTGGTTTCTGAAATTTCATCTGAGGAGAATCGAAAAGAACCTTCCTCAAGTTATTCTGGGGAGAATCCACAAGAAACCCTTTCTTCAAATCAAGCCATTCTTGTTCACATAGATCATAAATATCTACTCTTTGATAGGTACTCTGATATTGTGCAGTTTATTAGGGATTTTTAATGTCTAGCTGATCTTGACTTAAAGCAATGTAATGCCCTGAAGCTTAAAGTAGTAAAATACTGCATTATCAATGCTAATTTATACTGGAAATGCCCTCTTAATATCCTTCTTCTTTGTTAAACCAAAAATGAAATAGGGAGAATTATAGATCAATTCCATGTAGGGTTTTGTGGTGGACACTATACGTGGAGAGCAACAACCTACAAAATTTTAAAAGCAGGTTTCTACTAGCCCACACTTTTTAAAGAATTTGGAGCAAGAGTACGAAGTTGCATAAAATACCAATTATTGGCAGGGAAACAAAAACTACCAGCACTTCCTTTAGTTCCAGTATTGGTTCATGCTCCTTTTCTACAATGGGGGTTGGACTTTATAGCAAAAATTCATCCACAATCAAGTAATCAACACAGATGGATTTTAACTACTCCAGACTATTTTACCAAGTGGGTAGAAGCCATACCTATTAAAAATGCAAATGATATTGTTGTGTTTAAATTCCCTGAATAAAATATCCTATCAAGATTTGGATGTCCTCAACAAATTGTTACATATAATGCAACAACTTTCAATAGTGTTAAAACGATTGAGTTCTGTCAAAATATTCAATCCTATTACACCATACTATCCATAGGGTAATGGGCTAGCAGAGTCCTCCAACAAGAGCTTAGTTAAGGTTGTTAAGAAGACTCTTGAAGACCATAAAAAGAGATGGGACAACCACCTAATCAATGAGATTTGGGCAAACAGAGTTTCTCCTAAGAGGTCAACATGTAAGTCTACTTTCCAATTAGTTTATGGTAACGAGGAATATTTTCCCACTCATTTAGCTTTACCTGTTATGATATTCCTTCAGGAATCTTATGAAGAAAAATATGATCTCTCAAGAAGGATTAATCAAATCATTGAGTTGAATAAAGATGGGGATGAAATTTAGTACAAGCTAAGGAAATACCAAAATAAGATGAAGGAACTGTTTGACAAAAAGGATAGAGAAAGGAATTTCAAGAAAGGTCACCTAGTGCTTAGGTGAGACACAAGGAGAGAAAAAGGAAAGCATGCAAAATTTGACAACCTCTGGTTTGGTCCATTTAGCATTGTAGATGTCAAAGGGAACAATACATTCATCCTACATAATTTGGAAGGAGATTATTCCTCATTGCCCTTCAATGGGAAATACTTGAAACACTACATTCAATATTAATTTTTCATCCATTCATTCATCATCTGTAAATATCTAGAGAGTTTATTTCATTTTTGAAAATTTGCAACTGAGTATTTGTTCCAGCAAAGACTCCACAACGTGAGGAGAAGGAACTTGGACGTGCTTGTTCTCTGCATCCCACATGGGGAAGCAGTCCTCAGCTCGGGCCAATGTTGCAACATAATTTGGTTTTGATAAGTTAGCACATTAGTCAAAAATAATTTTAAAATGATAAGCTAGGATAAGGATGGAAAAGAAAGAAGAATTAAAATGTTAGGACAATCTGATATTTTATAGCCATTCATATTAATAAAATGATAGGCATTAGCTTCCCTAAATAAAGAAGGCAAAAGAAAATAAAATTCTAGGGAAGAAAAAGGAAAGAAAAGGCTTCATTTTCATACAAAAAATAAGTGCATTTGCTACTAGTAAAAATGTGCCACATCAAGAAAATGTCAAATCGGGTTAATATATGATTAATTCTTTAAATCAGGACTAATTATTTGTTATAAACTTGTGCATTTCAATTATAATATGATGCACAAGTTTGATTTAACCCAAATCAATAAATGACAAAATATCTTGTCAGTTTCGAATAATGAAGGAGAATGGTCCGATGGTTGATCTACTCCTTGCTCAGATCAACGATAGGGAGATATTTCACAGCCTCCTAACCAATTTTGTTTTGATGTCCCTATCCCTTGATCCAGTCTAGTTAGTTGTTTTCCAGTCAAATAGTTGTTAGCCTGTCTCGTTGTCCAGGTCAATATAGTCGTTACCTGGTCAAATTTAGTTGTTGGATGTTCTGTTATATCTATTTATCATGTAGCTAGGATTTGATTCCTCAACGTTTTCCTAATGATGAACCACAATTGTTGGTTTGAAACGCATCAACAAATGCATTCTAATGTGATTTACACTGAAAAATCTTCTCAAAACCCCCTTCCAATGTTTCACATTATTGTGATGGGTGGGGGGGGTGCACAAGTCAGTTTCCATGGAAAACTCCCCAACCTTATGTGTCACCCTCACATCTCTCTGTAGCCCCTTGTACAAAACCACAAACAACTCCTTACCCCGCCCCCCCCCCGACAACCCACTCATGGTTTTCTCCACCAACGGGTCTTTCATCCCACTAAAAATTCATTATCTCTCCACCAATCCTGAGCTGAGAACTCACCTATCTGTTGCTTATTCCTCCTAACCATTACCTATTTACATGCTTATCCCCCTGTACAGCATACCATTGTATCCATCTGTCGGAGTCCCACTCCCCTGCATTTAAAGCCACTACGATTGTTAACAAAATTCTTACCCCTTCCCACATCATATAAATAAAACAAAACTAGCTTCATTGTCACTTTCTTTTCATTATTCTCCATCATTTGCAGGTATACAAAGATTGCAGAACTTTTGATATTTTGCTTAGACTCTCACTTATGACCATATTTCTTCCTGTCTGCCACCATGCCCCCAAAAGCAAAATCCGAGAAGAAAACCAGAGAGGAAAGTATTGTCACCCAGGCCTAGCTTGACCTTGACCATATTCTGATTGTGGATTCAGTACTCAAGGTTACAGAGGGCAAATCTGAGTTTGATTTCTATGAACTACACTTATGGCTTAAGCAGAATTATCTGGACTAGCAAGATCTGATTAGATTTTGGGAGTCCATGTTACCTTTTTACATTTTCTCAAAGACATATGAATTCCCTAATCTTATTACCTAGTGTCAACCCAAGTAGGACTCTGTGAAATGGGCAATCATGGCTCAGAATGGAGACATTCTGATAACCATTTCTACTCAAACTATAACTGAAATGTTGTTAGTCCCTAAAATTGATTGCTTCACCCAATTCTCACCAGAAACACTTATGGATCTATACCATAATTTAACTTTCCCATGGAGAGCCCAAATATTCGAAATCTTTTTGCCTGAAGACGTAGAATTTCCTAAAAGAAATCCACCTTATTCAACTTTAATCACAAACTTATTATTGAAGAAATAGTTGAAGTTGCCTTAATCACAAAATGCAGACATTGTTGTATTGAAGAAATAGTTGAAGTTGCCTTAAACTAAAGATCCCTTGACCAAGGATATGGCAGAAACTGGGCAGAAAAAGGAGGATATGCTCAAACTTATTATTGAGAAGAATTTACAGTTGAACAAGATCCAAGAACAGATTGAAGAGATATTGAAGGAGAAGGAAATAACATAATTTTCCATGGTGCCCATTGCAACAATCCCAATAGCAGTTGCAAGTAGAAAGCCTTGTTCCTCATCTACAACCATTGAGACTACATCAACAACGACTCACCCAGCTAGATTAGCATAGGAACTGTCAGTCCAAAAGCAGGAAAACCATAAGCCACTTCAAAAATTTCAAAATATGGAATTGGAGAAAGTACAAAATGATACTAAGTATCTAGATGAAATGCATAAGACTCACAAATCAGAGCTTAAAATCCTTAAGTTGGAGAGTGAGTCACTAATGTTATACATTTTGGCTCATGCCAAGGAATGTATTTGGATAAACATCAGTCAATCCATTATAGATGTATGGCCATCCATACAGATTATTTTTTAGTAGCAGGAATTGATTACTAGATGTAGAGTGGTGATTGAAGAACAAAAAGAAGCCTTGATGACCAAGCCACCACAAGCCATAGATATGATCAAGGTTTTAAATTCAAAGAGTAGAGACAAATTAGAAGAAATAAACATATCTGATAGAATAACTACCATCTTAGAGATCAAAAATGTATTACAGAAAAAGAATTTGATCAACCAATTGGAAACTAGGTGCCACATAGTAGAGATTTATGTCAAGAGGTTTCATTCAAAATCTAATGTTTTAAATCAGAAAGGATTGCTAGGATTAGTAGGTTTGAATGATAAGTTGATTAGATTAGATGATTATTGCAAAGAGTTATATGATATTACAGTAGGCAGATCCAAATTTGTAGGAGTGGAAGGACAAATAACAAGGAATGCTTTTCTAGAAGCCTTGCAATATGATTTAACCATCTTACATGAAATCAAGCACTTGTTTCTCACCAAGCTTAATTTTGAAAGATATACAAAGGTGGATGAAACATTGAGGAGAATGGTAAAAGTAGAAATCCCAAATGTACAAAGATGGGATCATTTGTCTGAAACAATTTAGTAATTCCTCACTGTGATAGTAGGACAACTCATTTGTGTTTTCAGGCCATATCATCAACAAATTCCAAAAGGATGGACCCACCTCTTCAGTAGTTTTTTGGTTCCTATTATATTGTTATATTTTTGTACTATTTTGGTATTTTATTCGTAACATATTGTAGATATTTCGTAACATTTTGTATAAATAACTCCTCCTTTGAGTTATTATGGGTTGAAAGCTTGAACAAGTTACTAAGTAGATTTGTATTAAGTTGGAGCATTTTTGAGATAATAAAAGATTTTTGGTTTTCCTCATATGGTCTACCTCTCAGTGAGTTGTATTTCATCCTGTTTATTCATTATGTTTTCTTCATATCAATTAATTCTTTTGCAGTCATCCAATTTAATATTTAATTGAATATCATTTTCATTTTGAATCCTCTGTGAAGTTGTAACTTAAATAAGGGACTAATTTACAGAACTATTTGTTATTGTAAATTCCTCTTTGAATATAAATTACACTAGATCTCTGTAATAGTTTGATTGTATTTTGTTGATTAAGAAAGCATTGTTTTCTTAATTTCTTCTTGTAAATGGTTAAATATTTGGTTTGAATATAAAATCAATTATACCTCTCCATGCTCTACTTCTCCATTACATCAAAATCAAACTAACCATGTGCTCTTAGAGAACAACATTTCATTTTATAAAAAATCTTTCTGAGTTTAAAGCACTTGTTTATAAGTAGTTCACTAGTCATCCAATCACTCAAAACAACAAAACATTATAGATGCTTTGGCATAGCTAATTGACCTTGGGTTATCTCAAAGGAAAACATATCCTATCATGGAACATATTCATCTATGATGTGATGAGGTTTCCTTTACCCATGTTATTCTTGCACCTAGACATCAAAATCGATGAGAAAACTTGGTAGGCTTCAACCACTTCTCACTTATTGATTATCATTGTATTTTAGAGTCTTTCAAATAGCTAGCATGTCATCTATGTGATATCTGGGATGAAAAACATAAGTTTTTCTCTCTTATTTTAAACTCTTAGTTTGTCACCTAACACACTCTTATCTAAAGCTCAATCAGAACATTTAAAATTTATGTGGCTTTTCTCAACTTAGGGTTTTACATAGAGGCTCGAGTTCATTTGTCAAAGAAACACCATACTCAACTTATCATTTTAGGAGAAGGGTAACCTTATCCTTACAAATTATTTTCTAAATTTTGCAATGATGTCATTAAATGGATTTTTTTCTTTTTAGTTCATCAGTTCATATTTTGCGATATGTAAGATTTGCATGCATCCTTTTCTCATGAACTATAAGTTTTAGGGAACGAGGTTTTTCTTCATGAAAAATATCAACTTTCTTTTAATTTTATAGCTTGTGAAACTAATGTTTTGAATCGATATTTTTCTATATTTATCAGTGCTAAGACATTGATTATTTAGCTTCTATTCAAGAAATGGGGAAAAACCTTCCCTTAGATTGTCCTTCAACACTTTTATAGACATGGTTTGTACGTTAGAGGTCACTACTTTGGGTTTTTTTATGGAATATTTTGGCAAAATCCCTAGGTATGCAATTCATTATCAATTAATTTAATTTCTATAAGAACCATTTCATAATGTGAATATCTTAATTAGTTTGTAATAATACCACCCTTGCTCTAATTCTTCTAAAGTTGGTGTTTGTATATTTTTACTGCTAATGTTTTAGTTATTGAATCACCATGTAGAGATAAAATTTTATATTTATGTTCTTAGGTTTCTAGTAGGGAATTTCAACTCTATTTAATTATTGATTCACATTTTTCATGCTAGACCTGTTAGGGTTTTACTACAGGCCAAGGCAAAGGTCACTTGAGTATCCCTTGCACTGATAAATTATTGGAATTACATTTCTTTCTTATTTTGACTTAAGTGTTGATCAATTTTCCTCATTCTAGAATCATAGTTTAATAAATTTGACACTATTATTTCTAGGTCAGTACTACTCATCTTAGAAACATTTGTTAGGATTAATTTGTTAGGGTTTTTCCTGCTAAATTACCTCCACATATTGAAGAATTGTTTTTTCTTTATTTTTATTTGGCTCCATATTGCTGACTCTCCTCAAAGTAGAGGAATTAGGATGGACATAGTATAACCTTCCTTGTTATGGAAGCAAGCATAAAACAATTGTTTAGCAATTCGTACATTGGACTTAGGAATCATGTCCAAATTTACTTAACTCTTTTATTACATATTTGTTTCCCAATTTAATTCTTCAGGTCTCTCATGATCAGTTTTTGTAACTTAATTGAGCCTGTCAGAGGATAAACATAAAATTATATAATGTTATGTATAATTTTCATATGATTATGTTACCTTAAAGTTTAGATTATAATTTTGAATTCTTATCCTAAGACATTTTTCTTACGAAGAATCGATCTTATCAAGGTCTATTATTTGTACTTGAATTATAATATTTTATCGACAAAGTCCTTTTTAAGTACTTAGATAGTTATTATGAATGTATTGCTTGCTTAATATTATTTATTTCCAACATATTTCCTTTATGTTGCATATATATTACTTATGATGTGGTCATTATTGTAACCTTTATCTCCTTGTTTGTTAATATATATATATAATATTATATTATAAATATATTATATATATATAACTATATATATATATAATATATTATATATATATAATAATATATATATTCTCTTGTTTTGTTATATATATATATATATATATGCATACATACATACATATATAATTATGGATAGTCCTAATACAAAAGGCAAGGTTGAAGACTCTTGGTTTCTAGGTTTCTAAACTTTTATACTTTCTAAAGGATTTCTCACTTGACATGGACTACATTTTTGTTAAAGGGTAACTTGAGTGTCCTATCTCATGCAAACCCCATAACCTTGAAAATGTTCCTATATATGCATCATATTTACCTATACAAACATATGCATACACATACAAATAAACTTTCGATAAAACTTATTTGAAACAATTAGCTAGTTATTCAAAGTTTATGTTGTATGAAAACTCTTTTATAGAACTAATCATCACAAAGTTAACCATTTCTTGATACAACTAGAGACTTACATACTATAAACACATGAAATTACTTTTAATTCCTACTTAGCGTTGATTTTCTAGGAGAAATATGTTCTTCTATTCTAATAATTACTTCTAATGATTACTTTATCCAAGTTCAACTATATCATGTACACCATTGAGCAATTATGCATAGAAGATATCAGTATTAATGTAATAATGATAGTAGGATCATAAAGAGACCATGCTGTTACGGGTCTATTCGGGCACATCACTCCCATCATTAAGATTAGTACTTTTAGGGCTCATCAAACACTAATTCGGTTGCTACATGCCCTAGAAATGTCATCACATTGAAAGCCATCATTCCTGAGTGTTTCTTGGCTCGAAGACATGCTGAAATGATTCCTTGAGGGACCAGCGTAGCCTTCATTAGGGGTAACTATGTTGCAGAGCAATTAGGCCCATTCAAGCCTGCTTTGTAGAGCACCTAGGCCCACTTTCACCTGCGTTGGGTGCGATTGAGTGAAATCTTGATAGGGTTCTGGGAATATTCCTACATTGTAGACCATTCTAGAAGATTCCCACCACTTATCTTCCCCTATGAACTCGAAATTGGATAGGGAATGAATCCAATAACCTCCTACCCTCTCATCCCTTCCTCCATGGAAACTAACTCCCAAATTGGAAAGCCATTCAATGCCAAATTTATGAGAAAACCACCTCCATTTCCTTATAAATTGAGCACTCATCGTAGTAATCAGGGGCTCGACTTTGAGAATTTGTAAGGGGATATTGTTGGTTTGAGTTTGAAATTATAGCAAGTATTCTTATGTTTTTGGAGTGTTGTGCTTTTTGTGTGATGAAGGATGGAACTCAAGCTGGATGAGTGACATGGGATAAGACTTCTTTTGTTGTAACTCTTCCTTCTACTTAATAAAGTTGTTTACACCTTTTACCATATTCTTTTCTTTATGTATGATGATTATATGTGTAAATGCATTTGATTCCATTTCCTTATAGTAGATATATCTCTTGCTTTGATTGGTTTTTTGTCCTCTGTTTTTTATTGCAGGTAATTATCGAGCTGATTTAGTTTGAGACAGTGATGGGAGATATTCAAAGGAGACAAAGGGATGTAAAACATAACAAGTAGGTCCCTTGTCTTATTTATCTTCTATAGGAAAATGTTAAACTCTTTAAATCTATTTTTCTAGGTGTAGCTAACCACATAGGGAAATTTTGTTTATCCGTAGATGCAAAATTCCACATAACAAATTAGCAACTCCACTAGGGAATGATCATCATTTTGGGTAGTTTATCTTCATCCTAATACACCCTAGTAGAGTTTACTCGCCTCCATTAATCTTATTTCATCCTTTTTGAAGTGTTTTTTGGTAAAAATTGTGCTTGAAATTCACTTGAATGGCCTCTCTAGCACCAGCGTAGGCTTGGTCTTGCCACAGAGCACTACAGAGCACCCTTGGCTTGAGGAAAGTGCTCTGAAGTGCACTATCTCCCATTCAGGGCTGCATTGCTCCTCCTTAGGTCACAAATCCCACCTTTGGCTTGATTTTTTCCAAATTTCCTCCTATTTTTGCTTGCGGAAAGATCAATGATTGTTGTAATTCTGAAACCAATTCGTGTTTCCATTCCCAGCACTACTTTTGCCTTGATTGTTTAGTGTTTCTTAAATTATTTCTTTATCATTATCAATTCATTGTCAAAGTTAGGTTATAGTCGATTAATCTTTGCTCAAAATAAAGTGTCGTAAAATTCTCCATTTCTTTCCAAAAGGAATTGTCATAAAGTCTTTGTTCTTGCAAAAGATTGAATTATTGTATGTGCATTTAGTTTCCTTTCGTTCATCTAAACACTAAACGAACTGAAAATAAAAAATTTCATTTTTCATATTGTAGTTTGTGAATGCTTTATAGGAATAGCTAGGAAAATTGCATTAGGTGTGCTCTTTTCACTTTGTCAAAGATCTGATTTCTCTATTCCTTACTAGCTACATTTTTCATTGTTAGTTGAATGAGAGAATGTTTCTCATGTTAGTTGCATTCTAGGAATTTCAAACATACATCACCTAGTGAACCTTGAAAAGAAAATTCTTAAGAAGATCAACTTAAAAGTTATCTCAATTAACCTAATGGAGCATTGTAACTTAGCACATAAAATTTAGAGGTATATGACAGAGACATGTTCTGGCATCATCAAACATAGCAGTTGTTGCTAACTTGTTTGCAATACATTTCGAGTGTGATACCTCACTCCATGCATGTAATTATATCGTAGCTCTTCCACGTACCTTCGAGTATATAAGGTGGTGTTACAGTACGTAAAGTATAAACGAATTCTCTCACTGTGCAGTTTCACATTAGACATTGTCAACATAGATTGGGCCTCCACATACTTTTAGTTATATATCGGAGGAATAAATTAGCTTGTTATCCATCCTTAGGTAACTGAGTTAGCCAACTTGTATACTATGATACACCGAACACAACATTCTTGGAGATTGCTTGCCTGTACTTCTCAGTTCGTCAGGAGGTATTCTGTAGTTCACAGTAGCTTGGTAATCATCTTTCCTAGATTATCCCTTTGTAGTTTTGTTATTTTATTTTTATTAAAATAAAATTAATTGACCATGGATAACATCCTCCACGTCACTCCTTAGTTGATCTTAGGTTGATACGTATGGAAACAATTCCAGAGTCCACCGATCAAGGAGTTCCTTTTGATGGGAATCCTAGTCCTTTTCCTACTTTCAGAAATACAGGTGCTCCTTATATGGCTATGTTATTCTTTCTAGGATTTACCATTTGCTTGCTAGCATCATTGTTTTCAACCTCCTTAGTTCAAAATGTTTTGATTTCTTCGCAATCGAGTACCCGTCCAACTGGACAAAATCAACCCTTCGTTGATCCTAAAGTTGACCCTTTACCTTCTTCCTTGGTTGTTTCTTCCTCCCCTTCTTCCTCTTCGCTTGGTGCAAGTATTGGTACTAGTAACCAAGTGGCTAAGAAGAAGAAAAAGAAGAAGAAAATTCAACAAGGGGGCAACCAAGCAATCATTGCTTCGAATGCAACTTCTGATGCGAAACAGTCTGATAAGCCTCACAAATTTTGATATCCTTGTAAAATTTGTATGGGAGGTTATCTTCTTCGAAATTGTTCAGGTATTCCTCAGATCTTAGAAGAATGGTCTTCTCATTCACATCGTCTAGTGTCATCAACTTCTGGAGATCATGCTGGTGACACACCATCAACTAGTGTTAGTAAAGTTCATGTAAAGAAGGGTAAAGTTAAGTTTCCCTGTAGGTTATGTGAAGGGAATCACCCGATTGAACTTTTTCCCTATCTGGAGGAAGCCCAAAAATTGTTGGATAACCATCCTACTTCTCTGCAATGACTTCCATTTGGTTACATGAGACTCTCCCTTAATCCTTGACTAGTTGAGGAACTGACTGACCAAAATCAACCGTTGGTCAAAACCACTCTCTCTAAATGTGAATCCCATGAGTCTATGCCTAACCAATCACAAGTCGAGGAAATAGTTGACCTGATTTCACCTTCAATTAATCATACCTTTCCTATAGAGAGTGAGTATGATACCACTCAGGTTATTTTCATTTAATCACGTTCTAATGAGCTTGGAAGCAACCGTGCTGCTCCATCAAGATATGTGGGAATTCCTCCCATTCTCGTAACTCAAGGGGGTAATTCTATTGTTCTTACGATACCCCCTCCAAGTAGTCTGGTCACTTCCTTTGATTGGAATCGACTAGCAAGATGTCGTCTTCCTTCTTATGTGCCTTTCCAAATCATATTATAGGTTTGTAATATGGTTGTACCCGACACTATTATAGATGAAGGTGCATTAGTGAGTATCCTTTCCTCCACTGCTTGGCAAGCGCTTACTTCGCGACAACTTCTACCTGTTACCCAGAACTTGTTCACTTTTGACAAAGGAACCAGTCAACGATTAAAGATCCTTCCTCAGTTACCTTTCACTTTGGGAGGAAAAATTGTTTATCTTAATGTGATGGTAGTCCCCAACCCCTTAGATTGCAATTTACTTCTTGGTTGCAACTATGTTTATGACATGGGAGCTATTGTTTCAACACTCTTTCAAGTGAAGTGTTTCTCGCATGAAGCTAGAATTCTCACCGTTCACCAGCCTTCATTTCCCGGTCCACATATGGCTTCCAGTCAACCATATTCCCTAAATGGTCCTTCTGTCCCAATGGTATCTTCCCTACCACGAGTCAATTATGTGGCAACCCATTCCATATCTACGTCAACTCACGATCAACTCCATGATGTTGTGCATTATGTACTGGGGGCGTTGGAACCTTATCTCTCTAATGGATTCCTTGCTACGTACCACTTCCAGAGAATTGTCCTCCCATATGATGATAACCTCTTGGAAGTCATGACATCTTACGAGTCATGATCAAGGAATATGAGGATAGTTCCTGGTCTTGTGACAAACTCGTTAAAAAGTGAAACAAGGAATATGAGGATAGTTCCTAGTCTTGTGTCAACCTCGTTAAAAAATGAAACAAAGGGTATGTGGATAGTTATTTTACTGTGTCAACCTCATTAAAAAATAAAATGGTTCCTATGAGAATAGTTCCTTCTCTTCTGTTAAGGTCATTAAAAACTAAAACAAGGAATATGAGCATAGTTCCTTGTCTTATGTCAAGCTCGTTAAAAAATGAAACAAGGAATATGAGGATAGTTCCTAGTCTTGTGTCAAGCTCATTAAAAAATGAAACAAGGAATATGAGGATAGTTCTTGGTCTTATGTCAACATCATTAAAAAATGAAACAAAGGGTATGAGGATAGTTCCTTGCCTTGTGTCAAGCTTGTTAAAAAAAGAAATAAGGAATATGAGCATAGTTCCTTGTCTTGTTTCAAGCTCGTTCAAAAATGAAACAAGGAATATGAGCATAGTTCCATGTCTTGTGTCAAGCTCATTAAAAAATGAGACAAGGAATCTGAGTAGAGTTCCCTATCTTGTGTCAACCTCATTAAAAAAATGAAACAAGGTCCCCTGTAGCAAAGAACCAATTCGAGTCATTGCTTAGATCTCGTAAAATCCTAGTCAAGTCTTTCACTTGATCTCGTAAATGAACCTTCATTCCATCCACCTGATAGCCACAAGTAGTCTACTTAGGTGAATGCAATGAAAATTGGGGGGCATGCACTTAGAATCGATTCATCATGCTGGGGACATGTAAACTAATTTCAAGCATAGTTTTTCATTTCAAGCTTGTGTAAACATGAAACTAAATCCAAGCATAGTTTTTCATTTTGAGCTTGTGTAAACATGAAACTGAATCTAAGCATAGTTCCCTATGGTTCAAGCTTGTGTAGAAATGAACACATCTCCATTTTAACCTTCGTGATTTCCATTCTATCAGCCTCTTCCGTCAAATGAGCCTTGGTTTTCCTCCTTCCATCGTCACTATCTAGTTGGCCAATCATACACTTTCACTTGGTTGTTTTACCCTTTTTGAGGAACGGTTGCAATAAGTGGTCTTATTAGCCAACCTCTTCACATAAATCAACATGTTTTGAGAAGTTCCAACATCACCAAAACCAGTCACTATCTTAGACACCACTCGTTCCTCAAAGTGGAGTCCTTTAAGCTCTTTTTAGACTCTCAAAATATGAAAATATTGCTGAGAACTTGTCCTTTTCATCTATTTAATGGATTCAAAACAACATCTGCTTAGTATAAGTTTAACCCTTTTCAGGACTAAGATATATTATTTATGAAAAAGGAATAAGTTGATCAAACATGGTCAATAAGTTCTCTCTTTTATTATTTTATGCTTTTTCAGACATGAGAGAAAAATCTACGAAAAAGAACTTGTGGAGTTTTCTTTTTGTCCCTTTTCAAACTCTCTAAACATGAAAAGGACTGAGTTATCATTGTCATTAAACTTGTTAAAACATCAAATGGCGACAAACTTGTCCATCATGACAAGACCGAGTTTCACCTTCGCTAGACTCATTAAAACATCACATAGCGATGGATTCACCCAAAGGGTAGAATTATACAGCAACCATATGTTATCCTCCTCGAGCTTGATAACAATTAAAGAGGTATTGGTCAGCAATGACTTGGGAAAATGGGAAATGGGGCAAACCACTTTACGGTAGCAGGTCGCTCTTGAACATGACACTTTCACTTCATCTCTGTGACTACTTGGGTTGGGTTTTCTCCTTGATGGTTATCATACCTACGATCTATCATACCATCCGTTACATTGGTTTTGGGTCAATGCTGCCAATTCATTCATTGTCACCAACATGTTCAAGAGAAGTCACTCAGTTAAATTCATCATTTCCAATGCTCATAAAGCTTCATTTTCATGATCACCATTACTGAACCTTCTGTCGCCAGTCACATTTCATCTCCAAAATAATTACACTCATTTCGTTTTGTTAATGTGGGATACAACAAGGCTCTCCTGTGATGAGTCACTTCTTGTCGACATTAGCACATTATCCAAGAAGTTGACTTAGAAACACCCTTTCAGTACGTTGGGGCTTGCATACATCAATGGCAAGTTTCTCGCTTCCAGCAATAGATTTACATCACTGGCCTTTGACTGAAATACTTTATATGGTGTTCGACATCAAAACATTCATTCACACCATTAAGAATGTACTGCAGTACCTTGAGAATTGTTATCATTATTGGTGATCTCTCTCGTGTCTGTTAATGGCTTACATCATTGGCTGGTAACCATATGGTGTCTTCCCATGTTCGACCTCAGATCGCATATTCACATGGTTAGACTCATACTTGAGTGAGTGATTCAATGAGATAGAGGACCCCGGATCTAGTTTCATCCATCCGGGTTGCGATTTAAAGAGAGTACTAAATCATCTATATGATGGCTTTACACTAACGGTCATCCCATCATGGGTATATATCTGTAGATGACTATCTATGTACATCTAATGAAATTTTATATGTTGAGCATGGGTGTGCCTTCCCTCATCGATTCATGAAAAATCTAAAATATTATGATATTATGTATTGTAATTGATGTAATTGATGCAGGTCACCATCCGCTTCAGAACATCCTCATCACATCGTAAAGCATATATCTCAACATTATCATTTTCAAATTCATGCTTTTGGGGGAGACTATTACATGTCTATCTGGGCACATCACTCCCATCATTCAGATCAATACTTTTAGGGCTTATCAAACCCTAATTCAGTTGCTACATGCGTTAGAAAAGTCATCACATTTAATGCCATCATTCCTGAGAGTTTCCTGGCCTGAAGACATCCTGAAATGACTCTTTGAGGGACCAGCACAGCCTTGGTTATGGGTAACTACGTTACAGAGCACTTAGGCCCATTCAAGCTTGCTCTACACAGCACCTAGGCCCACTTTGACCTACGCCGGGTGATATTGAGCGAAATTTTCATAGGGTTCTAGGAATATTTCTACATTCTATACCATTCTAGAAGATTCTCACCTCTTATATTCTCCTATCAGCTCGAAATCAGATAGGGAATGAATCAAATAACCTCCTAACCTCTCATCCCTTCCTCCATGGAAACTAACTCCCAAATTGGAAATCCATTCAATGCCCAATGTATGACCAAACCACCTCCATTTCCTTATAAACCAAGCACTCATCATAGCGATCAAGGGCTGGACTTTGAGAATTTGCAAGGAGATATTGTTGGTTTGAGGTTTGATATTATAGCAAGTATTCTTATGTTGCCGGAGTGTTGGGCTTTTGGTGTGATGAAGGATGGAACTAAAGCTGGATGAGTGACATGGGATCAAACTCCTTTGGTTGTAACTCTTCCTTCTACTCAATAAAGTTGTCTTCACACTTTCCCATATTCTTGTCTTTATGTATGCTGATTTTATTTGTAAATTATTTTGATCCCATTTGCTTAGAGTAGATAGATCTCTTGCTTTGATTGGTTTTTGTCTTTTATTTATGATTGCAGGTACATATCGAGTGGATTCAGTTCGAGAAGGAGCAATGGGAGCTATTCAAAGGATACAAAGGGAAGCGAAAGATAAAAAGTAGGTCCCTTGTCTTATTTATCTTCTATAGGAAAAGGTTAAACTCTTTATATCTGTTGTTCGAGGTGTAGCTACCCACCTAGGGAAATTGCGTTTATCCATAGATGCAAAATTCCATATAGCACAAGCATACAAAGTGGCACAAATTTTCTCCTATGAACATAAACTTAGGGGAAAAACACATAATCTTTTCTTGGAGAAATTACTCTGTCTAGGAAAGTTACAATGTAATATAAATAAGCCAAAATAGGTCAAATAGACCACATAATTTCACTTAAGTTAGACTTGGTCAAACAACCTAGAAATAAGTTTGAATTCTTCCTAGAATTTGTTCAACTCTACCTGAGATAATTTTGGTTAAATATGGCCAGATTTGGTCAAACTCCCTAGTTATGGCTGTGGCCAAGCTGCCCATAAAGTCTCAGTCAACTAGCCCAAAAATCTTGGTCAAAATGAAATTAGGAAACATGATCAATCGTCTAAGAAATTTGGTTAAACTTTTGTAAATTATTGTCATACGTTTGTCTTGTTCTACTCTCTCTCCATCGTAAGTGTGAACATAAAATAGATGGTTTTTATTGAGTGTTTTTGAATTGATTTCGATATGAAGGATGCCAATTTTTTATTTATAGTGGTCTACTAGTGCCCAAGGGGCATGTCCCCTTATGTTGCGCCAACCTGTACTTTGGGGTGAGCTTAACCTTTTTGGAAGTAGTTTAAATTCAATTATTCAAATTTTAAACTTATCTATTTTGATTTCGTTTTAGGGGTCACTTGAATACTAAGCATAGCTACCAAAAAATCAACACTCGCTCTTAGCTAGAGTTGTATTTAACTTTGAGTTTCGTATATTTCCTATTTGCTAAATAATTTCTCCATCGAAAGAAAATATTAATTGGGGTAACTATGTTAATGTATCCATACACTTCATGTTATAATATAGAATCATGAGGAAAACAACCCACATTGGCATTATGTGATGGGTCTAGTCACCTAATAGTCAAACCACCTTTGTAAACGGATCTAGTCACCCACTAGCCAAAAAAATTAGGGTGGTATGGTTAGATCCTTTTGATCTGGGTCAACAAGACTAGTCTTTAGTCAACATTTGAACACATAATCACTCGGATAAAGGTCAATATCTATAACCAAAAGGGAACTAAATCTTGTGCCAATTACCATTTTTTCATCCCCTTTGAACAATGAAACATTTTCTCGATGCGAAAATCAATTACTCTACACACTAGCCAATTAACTCTTCGAAATATGGTTACAACCTTTTCACTAGGGGAGAACTCTAGACCTTGATTCTCTTTGGGACATTCTCCCTAGCCACATTACATGGCCCCTAGTCAATACCCTTAACCTTTCAATATATTGACCTAAGGAGAATGTCTTCCCTTGATAGCACTGCAGCATAAACAATCCCTCTAACTAGGGGAAGCAATCTCAACAACTCAATGCTTGTCCATGAAGTAAAAAAATTGCATCCTAAGATAGAGGATTTTTTAGTATGTCAACAACCTACTCGTCGAGAGCCATACTACTCCATTATGTATCATGTCTTGGTATTTAATCTCAATGTGATACAATAATTCATGAAAATTGTCTCCATCACCCAATCAAACAATCTTGCGAGCCAATTACAAAGCCATACTAATTCTCAACTCGCCAAATTAACTGCCATATACTCAACTTTTGCAATGCAAAGTGCAATAGGGTTATTCTTCTTGCTCATCCAGGATATCATAGTAGAAACTAAATAGGAGAAACATCTTGATGTACATTTCCTCTATTTTTCATTTTCTCCTCAATTTGAATGTGTATATCCATACAATTTTACTTCATCTTTAAATTCATATATAACTATATCTTGGTGGTACCTCGACACATGTTGTGTTGCATGACTTAGATCAACCATAAACTAACTAGCTTCCTTCGCCAGATCCATCACAATAGTTTATTTCTAGTCACCCTAACTAGGTGTTCCCTCTAAAAGCATATCTTGTTATGAGAATATTGGCTTCTCCCTTTTCCACAACTATTTCCTAGTCACTAAAACATATTTGTTTTTTGCCATGGTTAAATCATAGAAATAATTCTACTCTTTGGTATCTCCTATCTCTTAGCATCTAATGTAACAATCTTGTAGTCCATGATATGAAGGAGCTCAATAGTATACTTCCCTTGACCACGGAATTAATGCATCAAATCTAGATTTATCATATCGATCTTAGAGGCCATCTCCCTCTGGAACTAAAGCAGGGCTTGAATTCTCCCTCTAACATGAAAGAAAATCCTCATACCACTGGTTCTCCCTCTATCATGTGACTCCTTCATATTATATCTTAAACAATTCATAAAATAAGAATATTAACCAATAATCAACATATATCCATCAATATGACAATACGATTCTTAAGGTTCCTACAAATCTTTCTTCAGTTCGCAACTGTGAGATTCCCTCACATATACCTCAAAGCCCTTGGGTTTCTCTTGAAACATTTCTTCCTCAATCACTCCATTGAGAAGAACAATATTTGCATCCATCTGATGTAATATATAATCCATAACATAAGTATATAAATAATAATTCTAATAGTAGTGTACCTAAAAAATAGAGAAATTATCACTTCATGGCCATCTCCCTCTTCTCAGGAAAACCCTCTTTCCTTGAATCACGCTTTGTACTTCTCTATTCTTCTATTTATCACATGCTTCATCTAGTAGATGCAGTTGGAATTCACCATTGAATTCGCTTCAATTCTCAACACAATTCCTCCATAGGGTATCCTTCAAACTTGTTGGCCTACATGTTACCTCTAAACTAGAAGCTCCTTCAGTAATTTAGCATGGTTCTAGATGTCAACATAATTTCTACCTCTTCACAAAAAATCACTATAGCTAGGTTTATGCTCAATCCTGTGAGAAATCCTCTTTGCGACAATTTTTCTTTTTTCTTCCCAATGCTTCCATCTACTATCAAGGCATTTCTACCCTTCATGATGTAACTACAAACCTCATGAGGACATCATGGAAGAAATGATTCTAACCAAACAAAAGATACAAAGGGAAGAGGCTGACCCAAGAATAAAGAAAAAATCAGGGAATAAATATATAAAGTATTTAGTTTTTGATATGAGGATTGTATAAAATTGTCAACTCCCTCTTGATGCTTGCCTTCATACAGAAATAATTTAAATTCATCTGCAAAATTATTATTTGTATCCTCATCATTATGTTTCTCTCTTTTTATTCCTTGCATGAGTTTGGGTTTATATGTCTAGCTCCAGGGTTTTATCTGCAAACCATATGGTTTTTCTAAATCATAACCTTCAACATTTTATTAGGGTTTACATACCCTAAGTCTACAAACTCTTCCAAGAAGGGGTCATTTTTAATACAATATTTATGAATTTTCTAGCTTTATATGAGAGAATTTTATCCTCAACTCCCTCTACCTCTAGTGTAACTGTCAATATGCTCTGGAAAAAATATAATAAAATATCTCATCCATTACAATTCGAACTTCAACAATATATACAAGGCATCTTGCTACACATGCATGAAAAACACTCTTGGTTATGTCTCTTTATAAATAGACTTCAACTTTGTTCTTGAAGCTGCCCAACTAGGCCTAAACAAGAGGCCTTTTTTAAGATTAAACTTGGCCCTACTACTCTGATTTCTAGAGTTTTGTTCAGTCGTTCCAACAAACACAAAATATTTTAAGTTGAGACATATTTAAAAATATATAATACAACATGACTCATGAATGTAATATGCAGTCATTGAAGAGGGAATATGGAATTGCAATGTCCTCTAAAAATAGTCATCAAGAACCTCCAAGTTTATGCTTACAAATTTTCAAATTTTGAGATTACTTCCTTTCCTAAACTAAAACTTTGCTTAAGCTTTTTCCTCTTCATACGCTATTTTATTTTCTTTCCTCAGCCTTTGGGTACTTCAAACATGATTTTTCTAAGGCATGAGGCCTCTCAACCACTTTTAGATCAGTGGGCTAGCCTTAGGCTAGTTATGGCGCCCCTATGTGCCTATGTCCATAGGATTTATTCAGACAATAGAGGTTTCAACGTTTTATAGTGCATATAATAAAGTTAGTTTTCCTAACAAAATTCAGTTTTCGTTCTTCAATGGATAAAAAAAATATTCCCTTGAACTTCATCTTGATCTTAGACAATTTTCTCAACTTATTTTCTTCTTAAGAAATATTCAAAAGCAACATTAAATTATGTGGTCTAATTTCAATCATGTTGGTTTCAGGATTTTTTTATAATGGAAAAGACCTCCTCATCATCTCAAAGGAGAAGGAAAACTTGGATTCAAGTAAAACCCTAATTTATAGGCCTATTTTCCATGGTAATTTACCCCATAAACTCTGATAATGCATGCTAGCACATCCAAGTGGACCAAACTGCATTAACCTAGAAAAGTACGCCTTGTCTCTAAAATAAGGTCACATTAATTTAATTTCATGAGATCATGAAGGAATATCACGAGTAAGCTCATTGTGACTCTGTCATTTACTCCATTTTGGCTTAAGTTGGAAGGGATCACCTCATACTCATCTTTAGAAGTTTCATATCCTAACACAGGCTAATATCTAGGGAAAGAGTAATCAAGGAGAGGAAAATTTTGGATTTTTCCCAATGTGAACTGGTGATGTAATTGGAAAAATTAGATCCTCCCCTCACATATATATTGAATGCTAGACCATTGTAATAAGGATTAGAATTTGTGCATTGTTATGCTGCTAATATATTTTTGAGGGAGAGAGAGAGGATATAGGAGCTCAAGAAAGGCCTATTGCGACAATATGGTTGTAATCTTCCTTTGTTGATTAATAATATAGATCCACCACTTTTCTTTCTATTTCATGGTCTAATACTCACATTTTTTCATGTTTAAGCTTCCATGATTTACGTGAACAGTTTACTATTGATGCACTCAAAGTTTATATGTTTTTATATGTCAACATCTTCAACTATCATGTGAATCACTTGTTTCTTGTCTTGTATGTACGCCTCATTATTGGAGTTGGTTGAGGGTTCCTCCTTTACCACGTTAAATCCTATAGCAAAATTTTGCAAGAATAAGTAGGTAATCATTCACGCTCAATCTGTCAGTAATTATATAACATTGGCATGTTTGAATGCCTTTTTCTTGAACATATTCATATCCCTTGACCTATTTGCCTTAGGTACCATGAAACCTAAGATAGTTTAATCTCCATCTACTTATGTATTAAACCCTACAACAAAATTGGTGACTCCACTAGTGCTTTTCCTTTGATTCCTAGTTTTTAATCTCCTATATCTTCGATCTCTAGATCTCTCTGCTTCTATATGTTGTTCTGAGCCTGAATTCTTGTCAATTTTCTTTCTTGTAGCTAGTATTTTTTTTCTCAGCCTTTGCTTTGACCTAGATTTACCCTCTTTTTGAGCAAAACTATTGTAATGTGCTCTTACTATGCATTTCATAGTGTTATAATTCCCATATCTACCTAACAGTCAGTGTCACCCCTGCTAGTAACAACCTTTGTGATTTGAAGACCTCCATTATAGGAAAAATGTCTTCTATCCACATAGATTTGTAGATCTCACTATTTTATAGTCTCAGTTGTTGGGTGATCCTTGGATTTATTCTATTGGGCTTGGTTTATATTAGTTACTGACATGCTTGTCTTCCTTTTTGAAAAATTAGCTTAATTAGATTAGTTTGGAAAAAAGAAAAAAAATTGCTCTGTGTAATTTTCTCTAGTTGGTTCAAGTTTATTTTTGGGTTTGTTTTCTGAGTATCATATGTATGCATTTATTTGGTTATTTTGTAAATGAATTAGGACTCTTTGGCTTGGAAATTATGTACACATACTCTCTCCTATAGAAACTCTTCTTCGTCGAACTGAAATAGAAAAGTGTATTTTCTGGATGGTTTGATTCAGGTCTCACAAATTCCATTCGTCAACACCCCTCCAAAGACATTAATCAAGTGCCTTTAAATCAACCTGATAATAAAATTGATTAAAATCTCTTTTCCAGGATACACATACATTACTTTAGGCTAGATTCTTGGGTTAGGTTGTGTGAGTCAACTTCTCAAGACTGCAAAACTTAAACTACTGTCATTGAAGAGTGAAAATTTTGTTGCAGTCACATAATTTAGGATTGGTCCTCTAATAAGTGAGTTAAGTGTGAGGCAACATCAAAGCGTGGAAGAAGGTAGCCCATCTTCGATTGCATTTCTGTTGGTATTCTTTGTACAGGGGATATAAGAGCTAATTCAAGAACTTGATTATCATGCCCATGAATACTAATTCCCATGAATGTTGCCCCCATAGTGGTATCTATGGTTTGAGGTGAACTTAGTGTCCATATGCATAGGGAAAAACATAAGGCAACTCAAGTGGGCTACCCTGATAAATGAATAGACAAACCTACTCCTTCTTTGGTTTTTGGTGAGGGTAGTCATCTTCACAAGAGTTCCTAACCCCTTCTTAGTGACATTCAGGTGAAGCTTAGGAGTAATAATAATTTTTTCATTAGACCATATCCCTCTTATATCCCATCGATATTAGGTTTCATCCCAAGTTAGTTTTCTCTAGCATACAACGACTTTTTCCCTATCTCCTTGTTGATCTCTTTCAGAGTTTTATTTTTTAAGTGTGTGCTCTTTTCTACAAGGACTAATATATATATCACACTTAATCTAAGATTTTGTTAAAATATACCATTCACCATGGCTGCATTATTTCCTCGTCATCTGTCTCAGCAACAACGAGGCCTTCCTCCACTTAAAATGGAGGAATTATTCAGGTAAAGTGAATTAGATTCCCTTGCTACACAAGGGAATTGGTCTCGAGTATCAAATATTGGATCACACAGTTCTTCCGAGGAGTCTCTTTTAATAAAGCACTTCTTTATTGAAGGTGTATTCCTTCATTTTAATCCTCCACTTACTAATCCTCGTGGGTATATTATGGTTCAGTTTGCACCCTTTCCTATCATTTCTTCATAAATTTAGACTCCCAATGTCTTGATGACTACTAGTGGGTCATGAGATTTTGTGGAAAACAATGCTCTACTACCAATTCCCTCGCCTTCAACCATCTCATCAAAGCTGATTGGTTATCCTACTATTGAGACTATGCCTAGTCTAAGCATTCCAGCTACACTTGCTATGGCTAGAGTTCAACATTTTTTTTCTCTACCCGCTTTATGTCATCTCTTAGACCTTCAAATATCACCCTTATTGTTGATGTTAGTATGAATATCTTCAACAATCTATTTAGCTAGAACCATTTGTTAATTTTAGCACCCAAGTTGTTATGAAAAGGGGAAATATTTCTAACATGTGCATACCAATTATGGGCATGGAAGTCCTATACCTCCTATGATACAATCTCATCCTTCACTCAATGAACTAATTTCCCTCGATGGTCATAACATCAATGGTGGCTCTCCACCCACTGTTTCCTATGTGGCCATTCGTATCCCTCAACCTAGTCTTGCTACATCTATATGTGGGCCCCTTGCTCAACAACCATTGAATCAAATGGAAAATTTCTATCTCCGGGGAAACTGGTTCTTTAGTACCCAACCTCAAGCTAGGAGTGTGCCCTATGGCCCACCACTTTATATGATCCCACCTCCACCATCAAGAAAATATTATCTATTGTAACCTGGGTAACTTATTTGAAACCAATTGATGGGGGGGCTTCTAGTCCCTCACGTCATCTTGTTCAGCCTTGGTATTATTTCGCACACCGACATATTTTCCCTTCTTGGATATGTTATAGATCTTGGATATGTACAAGTTAATCAATTACCCCATCAACCATAACTTACTTTGTGCTCCAATCCCACATACAAATCCTTCACACATTCTAAAGTTTGAAGGCAAATAAGGAGATCACCTGACAACACATGTCACAACTTACCACCTTTGGTGTGTATCAAACTATATGATTAATTATAGTATTTGGCTCAAACTATTCCCTGTACCTTGATTGGAAACATTGCCATGTGGTAGGTTGAGTTACCACGATCTTTAATGAATAATTTCTACTCACTTTCCATGGAATTCCTAAAGCACTTTCAGTTACCTATCCACTATGAAACGATAATGGAACATATAACTAAATTTCACCAAAACACTTCCACTGACATCTTCGATCACATCCATGAATGGAGACACCAACAGAGGCTTGTAAAGTCCCCCATTCTTGATTACCTCTTGATAGACTCATTCTGCAACTCTCTCATACCTCCCATCACAAAGGAAATTTCCTTGCCTAGCATGGTTACTAAATATCAGTATATTAAATGTGTTGAGAATTTAGATCTGATTTATACATAATCTAGCATGTTTATGAGAGGTTTTTCGGCAAAAATCACATGAGAAACCATTTGTCGATGCGTTTCGAACCAACTAATGTGGTTCATCATCAGGACAAGTTGAAGAAACAGATCCAGCTTAGCAAGTCAAATAGTTTGAGTAGAGTCTCCAATGGCTATATTGAATAACGACTAATTTTGACTATAGGACCTAGGTCAAATTTTCTTTATTAATTTAATAATGTTATTATATTAGTATTATTATAATTTTAATATTA